>QANX01002400.1:0-200445 GCA_003254975.1 Ochetophila trinervis | reverse complement strand
ATATATATATTTTTTTTAACGTGGCCTTACTTCTGACATTGCATAAATTAATTTTGACTTTGCATTTGCTTTGACCAGGAAACGACGTCGCAGAAAGAATTGGACCTTGGCTACTGTTTTCAATCTGTTTGAGATCAAATTTTGTAATCCCTTGTGTTCAGCCATTACCAGTTCTAGAGAAAACTCAAGTTAGGGGTGGGCACGGTCTGGTTTGGTTCGGTTTTTTATAAAAATTCAGACCAAACCGTAGTTTGCGGTTTAGTTTAATGACAAACTAAACTAAACCGTTGAAACCATTCAAACCAAACCAAACCGTTCAAGAACGGTTTGATACGGTTTGGTTTAGCGGTTTGGACTGTAATATTTAATTTTATAGTCCAAAATGAAAATTGTAAACATACTAAACATAAGAATAAAAACATAAAATTCATCAAACATCCCAGATAAAATATTGCAGTTCAAAATAAAAATTGTAAACATCACAAACATAAAAAGAAAAATAAAATATTATAAATATATTATATATTAAAGTGCGGTTTAGGTTGGGTTGGTCTAAAAACCATCTAAACCGCAAACTAAACCGTTAGTTGTGGTTTTATTATACACTAAATCAATCCAAACCGTTTTGTTTTATAAACCGAACCAAAAATAACGGTTTAGTTCAGTTTCGCAGTTTGGTTCGGTTTTTGCCCACTCCTAGCTCAAGTGACGGCTTGGAGGGGAAACGGCTGTGAGGCAGCCGGCAGCTCTCGGAACTCTGTCAGATTCCAGCTCCATCGTACGTTCCGTGGAGGATCACCGATCATTTCCCACAAGGCCCGAATCGTTCGCCGTCGATCCGCTGCTCTCTTCCACTGGTGAGGCCTGAGGAGAAAGGAGGGAGGAGACAGCCGCTTCACTGCAATATTTATAACTGCTAATAAAGTTTCGTCTCTTCTCTTCGTCCTTCACAAAATACTTATTTTCTCTCTCCTCTTTTCCCAATAAAATTTACCGAGGGAGAAAACTGATGGCATTGACAGTCCCTGGCCAACTAAATACCGAAGCGATACCGTCATGGGTTTCCAGGAGCGTCGACTGCTTCGAGAAATTGGAGCAGATTGGCGAAGGGACTAATGGGTTCGTTTGTTTGTTTTTTTTTTTTCCTCTTACTCAATTATTTTTCAAATTTAAACGAGTAATAAAAAAACAGAGAAAGATAAAAGGCTCTCTATTCTGTAATGCCCTTATTAAATTTCTTTTCTTTTCAAAAATATATCTTGAGCTGCATTTCTTGCTAATAAGTTTATGCGAAAATATTTGTTTAATTTAAATTTATTTGATTACTTTGGTGGGTATTATGTTATTTTGTTTATTTCTCATGGCAGTTATAGTTTTTGAAGCACTCTTTGATGGATTTTTGTGTTACTAATTTTTTTTCACCCTTTTCCTTAAGAATTTATGGCTGCGTTGGAATGTTTAAATTGAGCTTGAACATGCCAAAAATGACCGATCTTTTTTTAATTAGTCCAGACAGTGAAAATTGTGACCCTTTCTGTTCAATATAGTAGGGATACCTGCTTGTTTCCATATAGCTTTGTTAATCATTTCCCTCTACGGGTACGATATACAATTTAGAATTCAATCACAAGATAAACCTGAGAGTCAATTAATTAGAAATCACGAGATGGTTCTAACATATTTATTAATGGTCATATGACACTGACCTAGAAAAATGGTTTAACTTTCTAGAAGCTCAAATTTTATTCGAGAAATATGGAATAAAACCATTATGAGAGGGGAACCGGAATGAAAAAACCAGTATTGGTTTTAAATGCAAAGCAATTGTTTATGTTCTTTGTTTGTAATGGAATAGAATTTTTATGGCCTTACTGATGTTGGTTTAAAATTAGGCCTTCACTTTTGATGATTTGTATGTTTTTGTAGCCAAGTGTTCATGGCTAGAGAAACCAGAAGTGGAGAGATTGTTGCTTTAAAAAAGATAAGAATGGACAATGAAAAAGAAGGGGTACGCTACTTGTTAGATCAAAAATATTATATATCAGAAATTGATTGGATAGTTAATTTAGATGACACAAAAAACCATACTACACCCACCAAAAATTCACATTTTTTCCATAATTTCCTGACTTTTTTAATGTATTTATACAGTTCCCATCACAGCCATTCGAGAAATTAAAATTCTGAAGAAGCTTGAGCATGAGAACATCATTAAGCTGAAAGAGATTGTAACCTCCACAGGTGGTTTTGTTCCCTGGCTCACAAATTCTCTTGTAAAACTTTTAAAAGTACCACTAACATAATGATGTTGGTTTCTTAATATTACGTTTATATCTTGAAGGTCCTGAGAAGGATGAGCAAAGGAATCAAGGTAAGTAAAGTGGTTGCTTCAACTTAGTATGGTTGTATTCTTATTGTTACATTTGATTTTTTATGGATATATGTTGTTAAAATTTCCTTCCGCCTAAACTCTTAGGCTGTAGTGCTATTTCTGACATATTTTATATGTGTGTGTCTTTTACAGATGGAGATAAGTTCAAGGGTGGTGTCTATATGGTTTTTGAATACATGGACCATGACTTGACTGGCCTTGCTGTCGCCCTGACCTGAGGTTTACTGTTCCTCAGATAAAGGTATCATGTGTGTGTTTCTTTTTCCCCAAAGTAAGATAAATAAATTAAAGGGTTTATTTATGTGTTTGCATTGGATTACTCAGTGCCGAACAATTTTCTGATATTTATTTTTCAGTGTTATATGAAGCAGCTATTAACCGGACTCCATTATTGCCATATTAATCGAGTCCTTCATCGTGACATCAAAGGTTATGATTAATAAGTTGGAAAACATCCTATATTAGATGGTTAGAACTGTTATAAATCTTTTGCACTTGGAGCTGTGTTTGAAAAAGCTTATTCTTGTCGGTTCTAATCTTCTAATAGATAATGAGGGAAAATTAAAGCTAGCAGATTTCGGGCTTGCAAGATCATTTTCTAATGATACTGGTGGAAATCTTACTAATCGTGTTATTACTTTGTGGTATAGGTAAGTTTTCTCATAAGTAGAATGAAAAATGTATTTTAATTGCTTTAGTCTGATTCTTTCAAAGAGTATGCTTTGATTTTTAGTTAGTGATAAGATTTATATATTTTACTAGGCCCTTGGAATTGCTTCTTGGAGCTACTAGGTATTGTCCAGCTGTAGACATGTGGTATGTTGGTTGCATCTTTGGTGAGCTTCTGCATGGAAAGCCAATTTTGCCTGGAAAGAATGAGGTTAGAGATATGTCTGAATTACTTTTCTCTTATAAGTTAGAGAAATGAAAGTTTTACCTCAATGTAACATGGTAGTCAGCTGTCCAAAATCAGAATCACTTTGCTTTTGGAACAACCTTGTTTTTGTATTTTGTTTCAATGTTAATAAGTTATATGGTACAATTTTTTGATGTCATAGAAGACCTTTTTGGTGAGTCTTGACTTCTATTTGTGACTCACTGCTGCTAGGTTATGCAATATACATCAAATGTTGAAGTTGGGAAGATGTTTTTTGACAATTAACAGCTATGTATATTTTGAGAATGATGTGACATGTTTAAGCAGTGTCAAAATGCAACTACATGGAAAGATGGTTACTGAATTTTTGTTTTTTGGGTTATCCAAATGTTTAGCTGAGTTTTTACTTCAAGCATTAGTATGGTGGAAGTGCTTGAATGGAAAATTTTTGCAACCTGATGGACAACTTCGATGTTGTGTATATATTTAATGAATTATGATATGTAATTGGTAAAAGTGCTTGTGGAAGAATTGATTATGAATTTGTATTTCCAATTATATGCGATGTGTTAGTGATGACAACAATATGTTAGCCGTCCATTTTGGATTGAGATAGCATTATAATATAGTGCTGAAGATTTTTCAGCTACAGGAATAGGGAAAACGTGGAAACACGCTAAATACTCACAAATTCCAATTATTTCTAACATTATACATATATATTCCGTCACAAATGGGATACTGTGATGGAAAAACTGCAACGAACCCGTCACGGAACATTGCATTCGTGTCGGAAACATTGACAGTCACAATTAGGTATCTGTGACGAAAAACTGTCACCAACGCGTCACGAAAACAATGTATAAGTAACGGCTGAGAACAATGACAATAATGTATCTGTGACGGGGAATCGTCACAACGACAATGTTTAAGTGACGGCTAAAAATGGCGACAATTGTATATCAGTGATGGAAAACCGTCACAAAACCGTCACAACAACAATGTTTATGTGACGGCTGCGAACAGTAACAATTATATATCAGTGATAGAAAACCGTCACACAGTTGTCATAGAAGAGTGTGGTTGGCGACACAAAATAAAGGGTCACAATTGGCCAACTGTGACGGGATTCCGTCACAAAAACGTGACTAACTTGGCACAATTGTCACGGTTAGTTGGCCGTCACAATTAAGTAACAGTGACGGTCACTACCTTCACAAATGTTGTGATTGCGACGGAAGAGATTTCGTCACTAATCCTTACCGGCGGTGGCTCGCCAAAAATCCATAATGGATTGGCATATAAGTGACAGATTGATGTCGTTACTTAAACTACATTTTTTGTGACGATAAATAGTAAACGGTCATTGAAGAAAATTTGTGTCGAGGCTATTGCGACAGAACTGTGATGGGTTATTTATCGTCAATTTGTGGATTGTGTGACGAATCCGTCACACATACTATACATTGTGACGATTTTGCTTCCATCACAGAAAGCTCATTTTTTTTGTAGTGTACCGATTTTATATATAATTGATAAATTAACAATTCTTCCTGCAACCACAGCTAGTTCATGACTAATACATGATCACCAATAGAAAAATTGATCAAAAGTAAAAGTTTTTGGGGTTCGAAATGCAAGTTTAGCATTATTATAAAAAAAAAGAAAAACAAATGCAACTTTAGCAGCAAAGTCTTCTACTTTGTTGACTTCCCTAGATGTACAAGAAAGATTCTAGGAGGATATATAGTTTTTGAATTTGTGTTCGAGCAGCAAAATATCATTATATCCCAGCCATAGCCTTGTCTTTCCTCATCACCATGCATGCTGCAGCCTTGTCTTTCCTTTCCAAGTAGAGGTTTTGCTTCATTTATCTTTTTTTTTTCTTTTTTGGTAAATAGAAATTTGCACTAAAAACACAAAAAGAGACCCAAAAAGGCCTACAGCAAGGAGGCACTAACAGCTTCCTCTTCCATTAGAACATAGAAAACATCCTGGAAAATAATCTCAACAAAATCAGAAAAAACACAGATACTACACACTTCCTTGATTGCCCATTTTATAGCAAGATCTACACATTTGTTTAGCTCTCTAAAGGAACCATGAGAAAGACCAATCATAAGATCAAACCTCGATCCCAATTGCAGGGGTCAGTTGTGATGTTTACCTTTTGGATCACCATTAGCACATCCGACCTTCAATCAGTAGCATCCCAACCATGAGTTCAAGCCACCTTTGTAGCACAAAGCAAAGCTTTTGTCTCTACCACCTGAGGGAGGGATTTCTCCATGCAAGAAGTAGCAAAATAAACCAACCTCAAAAAATGATCTCTGGCAATTAGAGCCCACGCACACCAATCTTTACCCATCGCCACATCAACATTTATCGCTAACCTACCATAAGAAAGGGGTTTCCAAATCTCTGTGACAGAAGGCTTGACATTAAACTTCAGATCACAATTTATAATATGCAAGAATTCCTCTATCATCAGCTCAAGCTTCAAAATCACCTTCTGGATATAACCACTTCCTTCAAAAAGTCTCTCAATACGCAGAGACTAGATACAATACCAAAGGGAAACCACCACCAGAACGAATAAATCACGCTTATTACCATTCGAGCCCTCCAACAGAGAACACAACATCTCTTTCATAGTAGAATCAGGGAGTAGGTCCAGCCTAATAACCCACTTTGTAGCAAAAGCCAAGGTTTTGGACACATGACAATTCTTAAGCAGTTGAAACAAGCTCCTGCGCTAGGCCAATCAAGGCACAACAAGGTTACCTTTGACAAACCTCATCCCCAGAACTTCATTAATAGGGAGAAACCCAGCCTCCAAGAGAAATTTTCAGCCGTTATGAACATCGGAATACCAAATTAACTGTCAAACCTCCTCGAGCTCCTGATCCTCACCCGATCGAGTAAATAAAATGAACCAACTTTTAACTAAGATTTACCATTTGAGCTAGCCATCCAAATAAGCTTGTCTTTGCATGAAACCACTGGTCTTTCAAGCTTTGCAATCATAGCCGAAGTAACCAATTCAAAACAACGCTTCAACATCTCACCATTCCAGCTCCCCGACCTAGGGTTAAGCATATTTGCCATCTTGCCAACATCATTTGAGCAAAATCCCTCTTTCGGAAGAGAAGACTTACCTTCAACATCGGGAACCTAGGGATCAGACCAAACATCGACCAACCAACAGTTTCCATTTTTAAAGCATAAGCCTTTCATGAGGACCTTTTGAATCCAAAATGCCTTTCCACACTAAAGAATCACCATTCTTAGCCTTATAGCTGAAAAAATGACTTCTAATTGAGGTATTTACCTTTAAGAACTCGCACCTAGAACTTATCATCCCCCTTTGCCACCATCCAACCTAATTTTGCAATAAGAGCCAGATTTATATCATGAAATTTCTTAAATCCAAGACCATCTTTTGCCTTGCTCTGGCAAATAGATTTCCAAGATTTAAAATCAAGGAGTCTATTTTTTCCTTTCTTACACCCTTTTCAGAACCTTCTAACAATCGCATACATATTGTTACAAACACCTTTCAAAATTTTGAACATTGACATATTAAAGTGGCTTTCCTAGCCCGAAATAGTAATTGTCTGAAAAATAGCCCTCAGGAACCATCAAAGCCAGGGCCTTCAAAGGATGCATATACCACACATAGTCCTTAATTTCCTACCGAGTAGGAATTTTTATCAAATTTTCATTATACATCTCACTAACACAATCGAAATGCAAATTATCCAAATTTGCAGGGATATTAGGTCCTCCAGTAGAGTACACTAAAAATTCCTAATCTCATTCACCCTTTCAGCCACACCTCACCATCATAAACTGAGTTTATAGCATTTCTCCTCCTTCGAGTTAGCACACTGGTGTGGAAGAACTTTGTGTTATGGTCTCGCACGATTTTTGCGTAGCTATACTTTCTTGTCAGGCACGATGTGTCAACAACTCCTCATCCACTTAAAGTCTTTTAGCCCCAACATCCCCTGAACCAAAACGTAAATATTCTAGCTACGACTCCAAAGACTTTATCCTTTCATGCACCATCCCGAAATGGGTTTTGTTTCAAAGCCTAGAAGCTTTAGCCGTGTTGTGCAACCACTTCAACACCTTGTGAGACTCCACACCACCCCTCAAGTTAGAGCTCCAAGCCTTCTTAACCTCATCATGACTAGAAAGATCATATGTCCAAGCCTTCAGGAACTGAAAGGTCTCATTCTTGTCCAAACTCTTCGTATAGTACTTAGTAAGATAGGAGCATAGTCCGACACTTCAACATATAGATGTTCTACCATCGTATCACCAAACAAACTTAGCAAATCTCTATTTGCTAGGAATCTATCAAGCTTCTCCTTAATATATCTCGTACCACTTTGTCGATTCTCTCACATGAATCTTTTTCCTTCAAAATCCAAATCTTTAGCTTCAGCATATGTCATAAACTCTCGCAAAAAGAAGCGATGTTGACTCTAACTATTACCCCCGAATTTTTTGCTAAGATCCATAACTTCATTAAAATCCCCAATTAAAAGCCATGGGACATCCCAATCAAAAACCAAACCTTTAAGAGCTCCACAAAAATCATTATTTTCTCTAGGGTAAAGAGTTCCATAACAACCCATAAACTTCCAAAAAGTATCTCAACCCTTCATTTTCATAGAACAACTGATAAACCTTTATTCCTTCGTAAATTCAAACAACTCCAAGTCAACATTCCAAAGGAAGGCAAGAGCCCTTACCAGACCTTAAGCCTCAACAACTTTGCACAAGTTGAATCCCAATCACAGTGCAATCCTCTTGAGTTTATTTTCTTTGCTTTTAGTTTCCATTAAGAAAATACACCGAGAGACCTTATGAATAACGATTTTAAAAACATTAATCGTATGAGTGTTACAATCCTCTTGGTTCTACTTTATCTGGTCATATGGAATTGGTTTTCCATAAAGCCCTCTACAGCTCAGTCGTTTGATAGAGCTCCTTACTCGTGGGCTTACTTAAAGCCTCTATCTTCAACCATGTTCCTCTTCAATTTGTACACCATAGTTTACAACATGCATGGATGACGACTATGATTTGGCGCCTTATATTTATTCATGGGTATAGTAAAAGGCTGAAGCAAATTGATCTAATAATATTGATATAGTAATCCAAATTTTAAGCAAAACATATGTATATATATTTTTATAATTGAGTAATTCTATAATAAATATATTCTAATTTTATTAAAATGAGAAATTATTTTTAGTAACTAATGTGTATCGTAAACATCAAAATTATAATATTAAATTTAAACATTATCATAGTAGTGGCAAGTTTAGGTCGATTCCACATTGATAATCAAACTTTTTCTATTCCAATTAAAACAAAATTAAAAAGACAAATGAGGGGTTTTATATTGGCAAGTTCAAACATTAAAGCAAATAATTTAAAAATAACGGAAATAACAATTAAAGAAAATTTTGGGTCAGAATATCTTCAATTACTAAAAAACATGTGATCACAGACATAAATATATCTAAAATTAATAATCATTCAATGTTGGGTTAAATAAAATAGCACAACCAATTTTATTCTAAATCTCACACAATTAATTAATTCATTTACGATTATAAACTAATCCTAATTCTGAAAAATTTAGAATCAACGTGATCTAAATCAATTAAGAAAAACATTAAGAACAATAGCAACCAACAATAAACAAATCTTACAAACGTTGTAAAACTTTAATCTAGTTTACGTTCTCTTAAGAAATTAACAAAAACTTGGCTTGCAATTGTCAAAATTAATGTGCTGCTAATTATTAGAACATTCAATACGATCGAATTCTAATTAGCAATTACCAAATTCACACGTAATAATAACAGATCTAAATAATAATAATAAAAGAATTAAATAGCAAACAAATAGAATGGAAGAACACAAATTGAATAACTAAACTTGAATTAAAACATAGAAACCAAGTCTCACACATTATAATTTAGTAATTGGTATGTGTCGTAAACACCAAAATTATAATACTGAATCTACCAGAACTATAGTAGTAGCAAGTCCAGATCGAATCCACAGGGACTATGTTGAATTCCAATTTAAATTATATCATAGTAAAACATTAAACCAAAAATATAAAAATATAGGGTTTTAGATTGCTTGCAAAGTATTCTAAACTAAATCAAAACTAGTAAATACTGAAAAAAAATAAGAGAAACTATTGGGATGAGAATAATTTATAAAACTAGTAAACAATTCATCATAGACATAAAAATTCCAATTCTTCATTCAGTTTGGCATAAATAACTGGCACGACCTAATTATTCTATATTTCTCACTAAAATAAACTAATTCAGATACGATCATAAATTAGTTATAAATTCTAAAATTAAATCTAGAATCAACGTGGCCTGAATTTATCTCAGAAAATAATCAAGAACAAGAGAAAAGCTAAATAAAGACAAACTCTACAAATGTTGCAAAGTTTTAATCTAATTTATATTTTTCATTGACAATTAACAGAAATTGTGATCATAACCATTAAAGTCTATTTGCTACTAATTATTAAAAATCCAATACGATTGAGAATTCAATTTAGCAATAATCCAATCTCACATAAAATTAATGAATCCAAATTATAATTATGAGAAATTGAAAATAAAAACAATAAACATAGAAGAACATAAACTGAATGATTAAATTGGATTGAAATAAAAGTAAGTCTCACAATTGCATAACTAGTTTAGAATTATTCTTACCTAAGAATAGAAGATTAGAAACACAAACTTGAGAGAAAAATTCAATTCTAATAGTAAAAATTGTCTAAAAGTCGGCTCCCCCTTTACAACAATGATAAAATATATTTATACTAAAATCTAGAGTTAAAACTGATAAAATCGCGTAAAAAGGACCAAATTCGCGCCCACCTAGGCAGCTGCCAGGCACCTGGGCAATGCACATGGGCTGCACTGCCTTGCCCCAATGTCCGCTTAATTACGGTTTTGCCACTGCATTTTTATTTTTCTGTTTAATTACGATTTTGCCACTGTTTTATTAATTTTTTTATATCTTTAAGCTCAAATTCACCTAAAACATAGAAAAATACAAATTAATCCATTTTAAGTGAACAAAACATGCTCAAATCAATTATTAAGGTACATAAAATATATATAAATTGCATCACATCAGTAATGAACAATACTCCTACCCAAGAAAGAAAATTAGCTGCTCATCCTTTTGTAGAAAAATCAATTCTTTTCTTATTTTTCTCTCAAAAACGGCTACCACATTTACAAAATAGTTAAAACATATTTAAACTGGATTCGTGCTCACCCAGGTGTCTGGTATCGCACCTAGGCTTCTTAGCTTTTGAGCGCAAAACGCAACTTGTAATGCCACTCCAGGCGGCTGGTGCTTGCTGCCAAAGTCCATATATTTACAGTTTTATCATTGTTTTTTCATTTTTCATCTATTTTAGCTCAAATACACCTAAAACATAGAAAAATGCAAATTACTCAATTTTAAATGAAAAAAACATGTTCAAATCAAGCATCAAGATACATAAAATACATATACATTGCACCCATAAAGTACCTCCACACTTAATCTTTACACATCCCAGACAAATCATAAAATACCACATTTCTATAAATAAATAAATAAATAAAAACTAAATCAATTAAGTAACCAAATATTATAGATAGAGACACAACTTAAAGATCAACAACTAGCATATCATAGCCACATGAATACAACAATCTTCAGCCCTACTAGCAACCAACTTAATCAAGCTTAATTCAAATTAGCTCGGTAAACATCTAATAAAAATTCTCTCTAATCACTCAAGTGTTTAAAAAGGTAAAAATATTTTTTTCAAATTCAATGTATAAACTTGCTTTACTATAGGCTTTCTTATCAATCTAATCTCCACCACATAGCATACACTTAAGCACAAATCTGAAGGTCTTTTAAAAAGTTATAAGGTGGCTTAGGTAAGGGTATGTTAGAAAAGAAAAAACATAATAAAAACAATGGGCTAACATCCAAAATCCAATAGAGCATTCAAGATAGGATCTCACAAATACCCATCAACATCTTCAAAATATTTTTTTTTGCTTCCCTAAACTTATCACATTAAGCACAATTCTCATGCTTTTACACAAAAATAAAATTTGCAATTTTTTTTTTCCATTTCATATTTTTTCTCAAAATCTTTTTTTTTTCAATGAACACTAAAGCATGAGAATTTCACCAAATTTTTTAACTCAACCACTTTATACAATTCACTCATACCAACCATCATAAGTATGATCATCTTTACACTTAGTCAAAATAATTTTTTTGCTCCAATCAACCCACAAAATTCACCATTACACATCACAAATGCTCAATTAGACTTAAGATAGGAAAATAAGTCAAAAATCAAGTACAAGACTTGTAATGTAAGACAAAGAATAAAAAAAAAGATCATAAAAGCTCAAAAACGTTAAACAATGATAAACATAAAAGTTAACTTTTTAGGCTAAGTGGCTAAAATAAAGAAAAACACATTCATCATTTTAATGCAAAAATGCAGTGATGTGATCTCAATAAATATGTCAAAGTAAGTTCTAAAGATACAAATTTAAACACGAATAGCACTTAGAAAAATGATTAAAAAAAGTAATTAATTCAAATTCGAGGCTCAAAATCTCACTTAAGCTTAAATTTGCCGAAACTAGCTATCATTTTGCCCAATTTCAATTATCACCAATCAGACTTCAAATTGCTAAACTCACGTAATTAATCATGTTATTTACTTTATTGTATCGAAATCTCCATCCATAATATTAAAATTACCAAGATTCACAGTGATTAGAAATAATAACAACTAAGTAACGACAGTCACAAATCTCGGTCCAGAGACACAAAATAAAATAGTAATAAAAGTAAATAACTAACCTAACAAAACAACAAAATAAAACTAAATATCTCTAAATTACTCCCCACAGTTGAAACTTACATTGCCCTCAATGTACATTAAAAGGAACAAAAATAAATGAGAAGAGTAAGGAAAACATACTTGGGAGGGTAACCAAACTACGGAGGTGGCTGTGTAAAAAGATCTACTGCTGCCCAAATCCGCTAAATTCTAATGGGTAAACAAGTTTGGGTCAGTTTTTTTTTACCCAACAGGGACAATCCTTGCCAGACACGACCCCAAGCGCTACCCCAAGCACATGATCCTTTGTTTAAATTTTTTTTTTTGAAAAAAAACCTATAAACAAAACGCACATAAAATTGATATTAGACAAAACTTTGGAAAGCTAAAACATTTGTGGAGTGCCTCCCATATAGCGCCTTTGTTTAATGTCATTGGCTCGACATGACTTTGAATTCCTCAAGTAATGGGCTCTCCATCAAATATTTTGAAAGTCTTCACTTCTCCATCGAATTCCAAAGTCAAGGTTCCTTTATGAACATCAATATTTTCTAAAGCAGTCTTCAAAAACAGTTTGCCTAAAATGATTGGTGTTGGATTTAGAGATGCATCATCCACCATGTCAAAACATAAAAATGCATAGGAAAAACCATCCCATTAACCTGCACCAAAATATTTCCAACTACCCCTATCGGGTATGCATTAGACCTATCTGCTAACTGTATGATAACTTTAGTATCTTTCAGATAGCCTAATTGTAAAGAATTATACATTGATTTAGGCATCACATTAATGGAAGCTCCTAAATCTAACATGGTACGTTCAATTTTAGAATTTTCAATGACACATGGTATAGTAAACGTACATGGATCTTTACATTTCAGAGGTAGCTTCCTTTATAAAATTGCAGACACTTTCTCACATAGACTTACCATTTCATTCCCTTTCAACTTTTTCTTCTTGGTGCATAATTCTTTAAAAAAATTTGCATATCGAGGGATTTGCTTGATGACATCAATCAGTGGAATGTTGATATCAACCTTTCGAAAGGTTTCCAAAATCTCCTTCCCGTGCTCCTCTTTCTTACTCTTGTTTCAACCTGTTAGGAAAATGAGCCATCACTTGCTTATTAGAAGAAATAATAGGAGACATAGGATTTACCTTAGAGGATGATTCAATTTCATTATCTTCTTCCACTTGATGAGTCTTTTGTGTATCGAAATGGTCCTTCTTGGAGAATTCCACTTCTTAAAGTGATAGCTTAGCGTTTTCCCGTGGGTTGATTGGTTGAGATGGTTATTGCCTAGATTGATTAGCTTGAAGCTTACTCATGGCAGTTACTAGTTGTCTCATCTGATTCTCCAAAGTTTGAAATCTTGTATTTGCATTCTGTTGCCATTGTTGAGTGTTAGTAGCTAAAGCCTTCACAATATCTTCCAATGACATACCTGACTTTGGAGGTTCTGCAAGGGGTGGTCTTGCTTGGTATGGTTGTGGGTAGCGATTTTTCTTGGGTTATTTCCATAACTCAAATTAGGATGATTCTTCCATCCAAGATTGGAAGTGTTAGAAAAAGGATCATTTTTGTATTGCCAACTACATTTGCTTGCTAAATGGTCTCATATTCTTGTAGAGTTGGGCATGAATCCGTAACGTGACCCGCAACAAAGAAAATCTCACAAACTTTAGCAGCTTGAGCATTTCCTACAGCCAACTGTTGAACTAAAATGGTTAAGTCAGAAATACGGGGCTCAAGGTTGGAAGTACTTACTTCATAAACTTTTTTAGCTTGAGGGTTAAATCAAAAGCCAAACTATTGTGAATTAGCAGCCATAGTAGAGATGAGATGTCTAGCTTCTTTTAGAGTCTTTTCAACTAAAGCACATCCACCATACACATTTCCATGGGTAACATGCCTTCATAAAATTATTGGATGAGTTACTCAGTAATTTGATGGTGAGGGCAACTAGCACACAATTTTTTAAACCGTTCCCAATACTCATATAGTGATTTGCCATCATGTTATTGGTTGCCATAAATCTCTTTCCTTATATTGGCAGCTTTCGAAGCAGAAAAATACTTTTCTAAAAATAACCGCTTCATCTTCATCCAAAAATTGATGGATCCAAAATGAAGTTAGTATAGCCAATCCTTAGCTGCATCTTTAAGTGAGAAGAGAAAAACTTGCAACTTAATTTGTTTTTTAGTTACACCATGCGGCCTCATTCTCGAGCAAATTACATGAAACTCCTTCAAATGTTTATGAGGATCCTCACATGGAAGACCAAAGAAAGATGGGAGTAAGTGTATTAATATAGATTTTAATTCAAATTAAGCTTGTACTTCAGGAAATTCAATGCATAATGGTTGAGAATTCAAATCTAGAGCAGCCAACTCCTTCAAAGTGAGGGGTCTATTGTTGTTAGCAGGGGCTGCTATCTCCTCAAATTCAGAATCACTATCTGCACTTAAATCTAGAGTTAGCTTAGGACTAGATGAAGTAGTTGCACTTTCTACAACCTTCCTCTTAGTAGCTTTTGTTTCTTTCCTTAACTGCTTTGCGGTTTTTTCTATTTATGAATCAAAGTTCAAATCACCTTCGTTTGATAATCTAGTCAAGCACCTAAAACAACACAGCTTCAAAACAAACTAAAACTAAAATTAGAATAGAAAGAAATTGACGCACAGCCCCCAGCAACGGTACCAAAATTTGACGTATGTTGTAAATACCAAAATTATAATACTGAATTTAAACACTACCATAGTAGTGACAAGTTCAGGTCGATTCCACAGAGATTGATAATCAAACTTTTTTCTATTTCAATTTAAGCAAAATTAAAAAGACAAATCGAGAGTTTTATATTGGGAAGTTCAAAAATTAAAGCAAACAATTTAAAAATAACGGAAATAACAATTAAATAAAACTTTGGGTCATAGTATCTTCAATTACTAAAGAACATGTAATCACATACATAAATATATCTAAAATAATCATTAAATGTTGGGTTGAATAAAATAGCAAGGCCAATTTTATTCTAAATTTCATACAATTAATTAATTCAGATACGATTATAAACTAATTATAATTTTGAAATACTTAGAATTGATGTCATCTAAATCAATTCAGAAAAGCATTAAGAACAATAGTAACCAACAATAAACAAGTCCTACAAACGTTGTAAAATTTTAATTTACTAAAAAGTCGTAATAAATGCAAAGAATAGGCAACTTTCACTTAATAGCGAAGGTTTTTAATCAAGATTTTGCGTTCTCCTAAGAAATTAACAAAAATTTGGCTTGCAATTTTCAAAATCAAAATGCTACTAATTATTAGAATATTCAATACGATTGATCTTTAATTAACAATTATCCAACTTACAAGTAATAATAATGTATTCAAATTATAATCAAAAGAGAATTGAATAACAAACAAATACAATAGAAGAACACAAATTGAATAATTAAACTTAAATTAAAACATATAAACCAAGTATCACAAAATATAATTTAGTAATGAACAATACTTCTATCCAAGAAAAAAAATTAGCTACTCATCCTCTTGTTAGAAATTTCAATTCTTTTGGTATTTTTCTCCTAAAAACGGCTACCACATTTACAAAATAGTGAAAACATATTTAAACTAAAATCTAGAGCTAAAAACTGATAAAAACGCACATAAACGCTTTAGATTCAAGTCTACACAGCGCCTGGTACCACACCTAGTACTGCGCTTGGGCTTCTCAACTTTTGCACCCAAAACGTAGCTCGAAACACCACTCCAAACGGCTGGTATGTCGCCTGGTGCTTGCTGCCAAAGTTTATATATTTACGGTTCTGTCATTATTTTTTTATTTTTCATCTCTTTAAGCTCAAATCCACTTAAAATATAGAAAAATACAAATTAATTTATTTTAAGTGAATAAAATATGCTCAAATCAAGTATTGAGGTACATAAAATATATATACATTGCATCTTAGTGACAAATCTATAAATTATTCACTAAATATAAACTATTAATGATAATATTTTCATATTTATCACTAAAAATATATTTTTGATGTCAATACTCATTTTAATAAAATAAAAATATTTTTATTTTATAATTTTTATGTTGTAAATATATAGATATATATATATATGGACATTACTAAAATAATATAAATCTGTATTACTGGGAAGTTTTATATTAATAAATCTCTATCCCATTGTATTAGTAAACTTTAATTTTTATTTATATAAAGAAAATTAAAATATTATAATCAATGAATAAAATATTACGATTTCCTCTGTATTTGTCTATCTGTTTTAATATCAATTTATAAGACGTTCACGTCATTAGCACAATGTTTACCCTTTTAATTTATTACAGATTAATTATTCATCAAAGGTTGTAGCATGGACTGAGAGAATGAAAACGTATCAATGGCCTACGATCTCTCGACCTAGTCCTCCACATCAGCATCGGACCACTACTCCGCATCCCGTCACCTACCCTTCACCTTAATTACATCTTTCATAGTTGTTATACCTCTCCAAAGTCCAACCTGAACGCCTATACCGTACACCCGAACTACGTGAATGTGTACAAGGAAAACGCCAGCGTCGATTACATCCAAGGATGCAAAAATCGAATTCTTCTCTAAAATTTCGCTGAAATTTCTAATTTTTTTTTTAAGATATGGATAGAATATTAATCTCCAAAATCCATTCCAAAAAAACATTTATAATTTTGATCCAAATTTTCAATATTTTTCTGATTTTTTCATGAAAAATTTGAAAATTATTATATTTTTTAATTATTTATTCAAAAATATAAAATTATATGCTTTCATCCTTTCATACAATAGAGCATTTAATTTTTTTCAACATATAAATATTATTTTTTTGTTTTATTTGTTAAAAAATATTTATAATTTTTTTTAACGTATAGTAAATAGACTTTAACTTTGATGAAATTTAAAAAATAGATAACATATTGTTGTCTCAATGAAATAATAATAATAATAATAATAATAATAATAATAATAATAATAAAAAGTAAATGTATGTAATTTAATAATAATGATAGTAAAAGTATAAATGTATGTAAATTAATTAATAAAAGTATAAAAGTAATAGTTCATGGTTACATTCTCAAACTCATCTATTAAGAAACACTACTACAGAATTAAGCTATCGACGACGGATTTATTTTTATATAGACGTCGGTTAACAAAGAAAACCAACATTGATACACTAATACAACGGTTATTAACTTTGGCGGGTAATAAAGACGACGGGCCGTCATATAAAGAAAAAATCAACGACGGTTATAAACAAAATCGTCATCTATAATTTAATCAACGACGACGGTTTTTTTATAAACTGTCGTCTATAAATCCCTACGACACGGGGCATCCACGTTGCTGCCACGTGTCTGTTTGTAGAGAATAGACGACGGTTCCTTTAGGAATCGTCGTCGTTGATTAAATTAGGGTATGAAAAAAAAAATCAAAAACCAAAAAACGACAGTTTTAGCTTAGAACCGTCGTTTTTACTCAAAAAATATAAAATAAAAAATAAAAAACGACGAGCCTAGCTTTGGACCTGTCGTCTTTATCAAAACGACGTCGTTTTGTAGCTGTTTTATTTGGGTAAAGACTACGGGCCTAGCTTTTGTCCGTCGTTTTTAACTCAGTGTTTTATTCTTTACACGCATATTCTTCTCTCATTTTTCTCACTTTTTTAGAAACCCTAAAGCACCTGCCGCTGTTTGCTCATCTTCTACATTGTGGTCGCTGTTTGCTTATCTTCTCTACTGTGGTCACCGTTCCTCATCTTCTCCACTGTGGTCGCCGTTTCTCATCTTCTCTATTGTGGTCGGATTACTTCTTCATTTCACATAATATTTGTGATTTTTAACTCAAAATTTTTAAGGTTAGTGCTTGGCAATATATTTAAATTATTTTTAACAAATTGTGAATGCATTATTTTGTCAAAATGTTTGAATCTGTGCATTAAAAAGTTTGAATATTGAATATAATGCATTATTTTGTTTGAATATTGAATGTATTTGTTAAGTTGGTTGTTAATTTTTAGATTGTGTATATAATCAAAAATTGTATAAATTATCCGGTGATATATATGAAATCCGATGATATGTATTAAACTTGATGATATGTATGAACTATCCGTGTATATATTATGTGAAAAATTGTAAATGATAGTTTTGGTTTAATTAGTAATTTTGTATAAGAGTTTTGTAATTAGAATATATTTAATATAATTTTGTATAAATTTATTTAAAAGCAGCTGAAAAAAAAAACATAGACGACTGTTCCAATCTTAAACCGTTGTCTATATATTTGTCCCGTGGCGTCCATGTGGCTTCAGCGTGGTTTTAGACGTCGGTTTTTAACCGTCATCTATGTTTTATGAGTATCGACGACGCCTCATTAAACGATGGTTTGCTGTCCATCGTATAATTTTCACTCAATATTTGTTTTAATATTTATAATTAAATTGATAAAGTATTTATTAAATAAGCATATATTAAAATTTCTATACTTTCGTATAAATTTTTATTCTTTTATCAATATCGATATAATTTTAAATTTTAATATTTCTAACCATATCAATATTTTTATATTATATCTAATCATTCTATCCACCAAAAAGAATTGAAACCGATGAGGTAAGATTTCCCGTATCTGATTAATATCCATAACCGTAACACATGCAAAGAGATTTGGTCGGCGGCTGGATGTAAGAGGTGGTTTAACTTGGTGAATTACTTCTCACTTTTTGCTCTGAAATAGAGACTTGCCCATGTCCATCTGGAGTCAAGTGGGTCTGATCGCTAGATTGAATTTTGGTCATCATGTGGACGTTTAACTCTTTGCCCACGTCATCATATGAAAAAAAAAAAATCATTCCAACTATACTTATAGATTTTTTTTTTTTTTTTTTCTGAAACTATACTTATAGTTCTATCATGGGGCCTAATTTCTTGATAATGCCCGCGGCTACAACTTCTGTTTTGGGAGAAAGAATACTTGCTTGATGCACAAACAGACTTCATCTTCGTGCGTGTGTATATATATATGTGTGTATAAATGGATAATGGGAGAAGTTACTTGAAAAATGAATTTATTAAAATATTAAAACTTGTTTGGAATAAAGATTCCACTGATTACATGAAAGATTTATAATTGACTAAATTACTGAATTTATTAAACTTACATGAAATTGGAATTAAAATTGACTCAAAAATGACTCAAACTTTTTCAGAACTCTCCAAATTGTATTATAAAATTGCCAATGTTGAAATCTTCTCACTGATGTCTTTCATAGTGGATGTGTTCATGATTGTAGCTTTACATGTTTATGACTATGGCTTCACATGCTTGTTTGCTTTACTAGAGCATTTTTTTTGGAGATTGATTGATGGTAATTTTCGATGCAGCTTTAACTTTGGAGTAAAAGCTTTATTATTGCTTTCGGTAGAAATGACTAGTGATGACTGTAGTTTCACATGTCTTGTTTAATTTATCATACCATCTTCTGTCTTTTGGAGATTGATTGATGGTAACTTTCGGTGCAGCTTCAACTTTGGGATAAAAGTTTTATTATTGCTTTCGGTGGAAATGACTGGTGATGATCAGTTTTCACCAAGATCAAGGGTTTTGTAATCAAAGGGTTCTTGACTATCTTCGTAGTCTGCCCAACATAATTTTTTGGCTTCTATTGTTTGTTGTTAAGTGGATGATGCTTATGATTCATCATCATAATCCTCAAGTTTTGAGGCTTGTTCCATTAATTGCTTTGCTAATTTTAGTAATTCTTTCTTTGACTGGGATCCTATCGATATGGTTGGTTCCTCTTTTTGCTGTGATTCTTTGGAGAATTCTTTCATCACTTGGGCTTCAATTCTTTCACAGTTAAATTTGTCCCACCATTTAATTTGATATGTACAGTAGACGATATCATTCTCTAAACCGTATTGCCACTTGAATATCCATCGAATTTTATATTCGGACATAAATATAAGAGTCCCTAAGAACATTTTTTCTTGCTAACTGAGTTGATATTTTTGAATGAAAAATGTAAATAAGTCTTAGAATTTGGGGGAAAAATGTTGGCTTTCAAGCCCATGATCAGTCTACCATTGGTAGAACCAATTGGAAAAATTTCTTCATTTTGATGGAAATTTTTTTTTCCCATGCTTCAATATAATCATGGTAATTGAATGTGGTTTCTTGGATTGTTTTGAAATTGAATGGGGAAGATTGACATTCATTTAAAGTGATAACTTTAAAGATGACAAATTTGTGGTATAAATTTTATTGTGGTTGACTATAGAATTTTTGTTGTTCATATATGGGACTAATAGCTACTGAGTTGGTTTTGATTAGTATATATGTATAATATCTAAGAGTTTTACTGGGATAACATGGGATGTAATGAAAGTTTGGTGTAAAAAAGTTTTTTGCTTGCAAGTTTGCTGCAGGAATTCTTTCATAAAGTGGTTCAATAAAAAAAAGTGTATAACTAGCAATATCATGGTATGGAGAGCCTTTCTTTGAGGTGATTGGGTTAAATGGCTGACTGGGAACTATTGCGTATGGGTCATATGCAGTGACTAATGCTGACTGATAATTTGGTTTGATAGGATCAACTGTAGTAAACAAATTGGAACTAATGTTCTGTTTTGGTGACTAACTAATTGTTTTGATTGGCTATGGGTTGAAGGTCCTGGTTTACTGACTATTTTCTTTTTATCTTCCATTTTTAATTGTCTTTCCTTATAAGAATTCATGGGTAAAAAAGTCGGGGATGCTATTTTTCTCTCCTTGAATATATTCAATATCAAAGTCAAAAATATTTAATATAGATTGTCATCGGGCAAAAATTTGTTTTGATGCAATGTTTTTGACATATTTCTCTAAAACATATTTAGCTGATTTGCAATCAATCCTAAGTTAAAAATTTTGGATTTAGTAAATCATCTTGAAGTTTTGAAATACATAAAACTATTGATAAAATTTCTTTTTGATGATATTGTAATTGTTTTGAGAGGAAGTCCAAGTTTCAGAATGGAACCGAACAATTTGTTCAGGTGACTCAAAAGTAAGTTTTTGAAATAGAATTCCTCCAAATCCAACTTTAGAGGCATCTATTTGGACAATTTTGAACCAGTTATCTGAGGGTATTCCTAGGCCGGGCAATGACTTAATGTAAGTCTTTATTTCTTGTACTATGGCAGTATGTTTTTCTGTCCATAGTTCTGAATTGTTTTTTAACCTATTGAATAAAGGTTTACAGTAGCTTTGAGGTTTTCATAAAATTCTACTATATAATTGAGTGATCTTAAAAATCTTTGTAATTTGTTTTTATGTAAGAGTTGATTTGGAAATTTGTCAGCAAACTAGATTGATTATGTATATGTGTGATTTGTCATTGGTATATATTAAATCCTAAGAATCTTATTTTGGTTTGAAATTATTTTATTTTTGATGCTGATACTACTAATCCATTTTTTTTAATTATTTTAGCAAATATATTCAATTGTTTCCAGTGTTGATTTATTGATTGAGAAAATACTAATACATTATCTATGTAAACGAATGTGAACTGGCTATATGGGTCAAATATATCATTCATTATTTTTTAGAATTCACTAGGAGTATTTTTTTTAATCCAAATGACATTACATTTCATTTATAATGGCCAAATGGGGTGACAAATGCAATTTTATATTTATCTTGATTACTAATTTGTATTTGCTAGATTTCCGACTTCATATCAAATTTTAAAAATATGGTAGCTTGAGCTATTCGTTTAATTAAATATTTTTTATTTGGGATTGGGTATCTAATCCATTCTAACACTTTATTTAATAGTTTGTAATTAATTACTAACATTGGTACTCCTTTTTTCTAGTTCAGCTTGTTTCTGAACATAGAAAGTTGAACATGACCAAAGAAATTTGCTATTTTTAATAATTTATTTACAAAATATTAGGTAATTCTGAACATATTTTATCTATTAATTTTGTTTCAAAATTTTTAATCTGTTTTTGTAAATTTTTATTTAATAGTTGATCTTTTATTTTTGCATATTTAATTTTCTATTGTAAATAATTTAAATGATTAACGTTAGAATTTATTAAATATAATTTTTTTTATATTAAATTTTCTTTTAAAATATTGATTTATTGAGTTCTATTTTAGAAATGATTGGGAGACTGATAATACTGTTGTTTTCTATAGTAAATAGGTATACGAGGAGCGCTATAAAATTCAACAGGTGGGGTCTATAGCGTCCCGACAAACGCAACTCTACACGGCGTGAAATTGCTGATTTCAATTTCAATCGAGTACAACGTGAGATGCACGTGCATCTCCAATTTTGTTTTACCCATTGAAACGCAAGCTTTCTCTGCCCATATCCTCCCCGGTCCAGCCCCAAATTGAAGCTTGTGTTTTCGCCCTAAATTGAAGCCGCCGATTGCTTCGTCCACGAATCCTGCCATTGAAGCCGATCAAAATCGCCGCCGATTGCTTCCTCCCCGAATCCCGCCATTGAAGCCGATCGAAACCGCCGCCGATTTCTTCCTCCCCGACTCCCGCCATTGAAGCCGATTGGAGCTTCGTTTTCGCCAGCATCGATTCCTTTGTAAGTTTCTGGTTTTGTATTTCTGATTGACCGATTGAATTTGTGCCATTGAATTTTTTTGGTAAGCTTCTGGTTTTGTAAGGCTGCTGCAATTTTTACCCAGTACTGGCCGATTCGTTTTTTTTTTTTTNTTTTGTCCTTTATACTTTTGGCTGTTGAGAGGAATAGTGCTGGCACTAGCTATTAAAATGCATTTGCTTTTTTTATATTTTTTTTTTGTTCGGTTCTTAGCTGCTGTGTTGAAGTTTTGTATTATTTGCATTATTTTGTATTATTGCTTTTTTTTTTTTTTACTTTTTTTTTCGAGTAGTTGTCTATACTGTCATTATCTAGACGTTTATTAGCTCTACTATTGCTAGCTTCTAAGTTTGACCACAAACCACCAGCTAACATGGACCCCATAAAAAAATTTAAAAAGAAAAAAAAAAAAAAACCTGCTTTTTATTATTTCCAAGAAATGGTAAGTTATTTTGATGGAAAAACATATTTATGCTTAAATCTTTTAAGACCATGCATGTTTACGATCAGTCCATAGAGATACTATCAAATGCTTCACGTTTTCAATTTTGATTACTTACTGTTCTTATAGGTCAGTTCTATTCCCAAAGGAAGCTGCGACTGCAATTCAGACTCTTTAATAAAACATTTAAATTTAGCTTTGCTACATTGAAGTAACTGGTGGTTCCATTATTTGATCTACTTTTCATGCTTGAATAGTCAATATAGCTATAAAATGCTACAACACCTAGTCCCTGATTTTTGTGTGCATGAAAAACCAGTCAAAACAATGCAGGTTTAGCTTTTTTTGGCAGAGAATGCAACACTGGTGTTGAATCAATTGCATTTAATCATACTATTGAAACTACTGGACGATGACATGCTGAATTCCATCCCCACCCCCAAAATCTGGCTGATTTCCCGATGGCTGAAACTACTAGAGATCAAAGCTCATGAATTACAACTGTAATTCACCAAAAAAAAAAGAATTACAACTGTAATTGGTATTTTGTATGTTAAATTTATTGGAGAATACGCAGGCTGGTTCATTTATTATGCATCTGTTTTAGCCATCTTTTATTCAAAGGCAGGGCCATCTGCAGCACTGATAGAAGAGATCAAGTTTGAAAATATTGAACGATTTGAATACAGCTGAAGAGTCATTTTAACAAATAAACTTTTCTAGTTGCAGTAATATTTTTACAATACTAATTTAACCAGCGTATTTTAATAGGAAATTCCAAACAGCTTCATTCTTTGAGGCATCTATTCATTTCTTAATCAAACATGAGCTCATTTCCTATTTATATTGCGCCAATGGAACCCTTCTGCTCTCTAACTTGTGTTTTTTGCATGATGATTGTGAAGTATCAAGAACGTGATAGAACACCTTTGGAACTACATAGAGAAAATGGAGCACAACTTAAGTCGAGTATTTCATGCCATAAAATATGTAAAATATCTTTTAACAAGTAACCCATGTATGTCAAAGCGCTGGTGTAATTTTTAATCAAAACCAAAGGCATTATTTTGAGGTCTGGCATGTTATTATTAGGATCCATTGCAATTTTTAATACTTCCTACGTCGTTCCTCTATTCTAAAAGATTTCCTTCCTTCAAAAAAAAAAAAAATGAACGAAAGGTAGAACAAACCTTGGCACAGTTCAATTCCGTGTGTTACAACTTTGGTATAAGAAGATTGGTAACAAAACTTGGCACAGTAAGTGGATCATATTCTGTTGCTTGTCTTAGAGCCCTTGCAAATGCTTTAATTGTTGCCTCGATAATATGATGAGAATTTCTTCCAGCAATCTATGCTCAATCAAAATAAATTGTTTAGTCTACAGAAATAAAGATGACATTAATTTTTAATCTAAAAGTTGCCCATTGATATATGTATAAGAATTATTATCCTCCCCTAGCCTAAAAATAAATATCCTCCACTGTACTTCAGCACAGTACAGACAACTACTCGAAAAAAAAAAATGCAAATAATACAAAACTCCAGCACAGCAGCTAAGAAACGAACAAAAAAAAATATAAACAACGCAAATGCATTTTAATAGCTAGTGCCAGCACTCTTCCTCTCAACAGCCAAAATTTTAAAGGACAAAAAAAAAACGAATCGGCCAGTACTGGGTAAAAATTGCAGCAGCCTTACAAAACCAGAAGCTTACCAAAAAAATTCAATGACACAAATTCAATCGGTCAGTCAGAAATACAAAACCAGAAGCTTACAAAGGAATCGAGGCTGGCGAAAACGAAGCTCCAATCGGCTTCAATGGCGGGAGTCGGGGAGGAAGCAATTGGCGGTGGTTTCGATCGGCTTCAATGGCAGGATTCGGGGAGGAAGCAATCAGCGACGATTTCGATTGGCTTCAATCGCAGGATTCGTGGACGAAGCAATCGGCGGCTTCAATATAGGGCGAAAACGCAAGCTTTAATTTGGGGCTGGATCGGGGAGGATATGGGCAGAGAAAGCTTGCATTTCAATGGGCAAAACAAAATTGGAGATGCACGTGCATCTCACGTGGTACTCAATTGAAATTTGAATCAGCAATTTCACGCCGTGTAGAGTTGTAGTTAGTCGGGGACGCTGTAGATCCCACCTGTTGAGGTTTATAGCGCTCTTATATATATAACCCGATTCTCCTCCCTCCTTCGCAGCTGCGCACCAAAGGCCCCCAGCGATTCGCCTCCCTCCTTCCCCGGTGCCACCCCCAGCTTAGTTTGTGAAAAGCCCCAACTATTTCACATAGAGATTAAAGGTTTCTTCTTTTTTTTCTCCCCCCCCCTCCAACTTAATTTTTTCAATTGTCTGCTAAAACACAGCAAAGATAAAGAGGAAATGCAAAACCCATATGTCCATGGCAGAGACAACCATCATCCTTGCTATATACAGAAAAGTGTCCTTCATGTCGCTCTAAAGTATAAAATGTTCCAAGTTTCCAATTTTAATTAAACCCAAATTGGCCTTAGTTTCAAAAAGCCATTTCTTTTACTTTCCTAAATCGTTTACTTTTTCTACGAAGCTACAGAACCACAAAAATTGTCTGCAACTAGAAAATAAAAAAGAAAAATTGACATTTTTATTTGTAATACAAAACGCAAATGCTTTACATATTATTATATGCTTGTATTTAACATTAAATATGTAGAATCAGGAAGTGGGTGGTGGTTTACAATATGGAATATTTCCTGACCAGGCAAAATACCCCAGCTCTCACAACAGTGGAAAATTTGTGAAATAATAAGAAGAAAAAAAACCACTATAAGTACAAAAATGGGGGAGCAAATTTAGTATATTTTTTTCTTTGGCGGTCTGTTGTAGCATCTCTACAGCCTTCTTTCTTCTGGCCAGGGAGCCAGGAATGCCGAAGTCGAGGTTGGGGGAGGCAGGGGAGAAGCTGGCCAACAGATCGGGGAGGGAGGAGCTAGGGCACAGCACGGGTTCAGCAGGGGGCATTTCCGGGGGCTCTGCTTCTAGTCGGCCAAGGCGCCGAAGTCGGGGCTGGGGGAGGCAGGGGCGAAGCGCCGATTTGCAGGGGAAAAAGAAGGGGGGAGAGGAAGCTGGGAAGAAAAGAAGGGAAAAGAAAAATTTTAGGAGGGGGGGCTAATCGCGGTTGGGGAAGAAGGAGGGGGGGTTCTGCTTGCTTCATCACGTGTCTTGCACGTGGATGCGTTTCAAAATCTGGCAAATATGAATTTTGACTTTCCAATTTATGCTGACTGGCGGGGATGCTACAAACCCCGACTTCGGGGTTTGTAGCAAAACTGTATATATATATATATATTTCTACACATAGCGAATGTACTCTAGTGCAACATATTTTGATAATTGTGATGAATATTTGTTCTTTGTATACTATTGTCAATCAAGATTTGTTGTTCTTTTACAATTGTTAAATCACATATCTATGTGTACTGTTTGCATTATATATGAAAATTTGTTTTTAGATTATGATATATGTACCCTATTATATTTTGCATTTAATTGAGATTGCCGATTGTATATTAGAATTGTATATATTATACAGATGAATTCTTATTATTTATAAGGTTCCATATGCTTTTTTGGTGATTTTATAAGGTGCCATGTATACTTGTATTTGGATGTTGTATATTATCAGTACTGGCACATATAATTATAATTATATTGATTATTGCGATGAATTTGAAGTTCATAGACCCAATTTTGTTTTTGTTTTTGTTTTGGCATGATTATTTGAGATCATCCAGATCTAATATGATGAGTTAAACTATTGAAACTCAGGTAATTATATTTGAAAAAATTATGAGTTATTTTTCCATTGTGTATTAAGGGTAAATTATTGGTATAACTGTCTTGTATTTATTGACGATGCAAAGAAAATATTTTAAGATGTTATCTCTTTGCGTGTATCGAGCAAAGCATCCAATGACTAGTAGTATTAATGTTCATCATTTTATGCCTCATATTCATGTATGATGGTTTAGCCTTAATTAAGCATTTGATGTTGCTTGTTAAACTACTCATTAAAAATATAAAATGTCTCTTATAATTTGGTAACATGCGATTTTACACACTATGGTTTTGATCCGAATCCGACCTAAAGCATATTATGAATATTTTTCTATTCAATTTGTACATGAGAGTAAATATTATATTTTCTATCTGCGTATTTTGGTTTTTCCATTTTAATTCAACTACTTTAGTGTCTATTTTGTTTATTGATGAGGTACATTTCTCGTCATTAAGGAGAGAAATCTTGAAATTTACAAATGAATATCGTAATGCTTAGAAAGATCAGATAACTTATTTAGATTCATGTACAAGTAAAAAAGAATTTGAGGTTCATTAAGTTATATGCTTGCAAGTGATCCAAAATGGGTGACAAAGTATTTAATATAAAAAAAAGGTTGACAAAGTCTCATATTTATGTTAAATATGCACCACTATATGTGGAGATCCTCAAAGGACATATATTGTGTTTATTAATTCAATATAACACCATAAGCGTACACGCCAACGAAGGCAAAAGAAGAAATCCACAAAAAATATAAAATTGTGAATTAAAAATTTTCATTTAGTTTGTCATTATATGCGTCTCTTGAAGAGATAAACTCTTAAAGAGAGCAATCTCGGTTAATATAAAGCAGTTGCACCACCATACAACAATTCCGAGAGCAAGGAATGACCAAGTCTTACTACTTTGGAAAACAACAAAGATTTGATTGATGATTAACTATGTCAAAACATGAGAACAATCTAATAGAAAGTACATGTTGTCGACAACATTTTTTCCTCTACAATAGTCTTACCATCTTAAGTAATTATTTGGATCTAGAATTGAAATTCATTATTGAATGGTAGAAGAGTTTTGATTAGATTAAGCTGGATGAGGTATATAATGACAGGACCCGCCCCGGAAATTCCTCCAGAATAACCGGAGAGGCCCCGCCTGAGGAAGATTCCACCAGAACCCTTCGGGGCAGCCGACAGAATCCTTCTCCGAAAAGGAGTTAAATAAACAATAAAACAATAAATAAGACAAAAAGTTGATAAGATATGCATTTCAACAAACAACTAGTCGTACTGAAATAAATAACATAACAAATTAGGGAGAATGTGGGAATGATAGAATCCCTAAGTGAGATAACAAAATTTAAATGATACAAATCCAACAATAAACAGAATAAAGAGAACATGATTTAATACATAAGAAGAAGTAGTAGAGGAAGTCGAGGGCGAATGCGATGCCGACGGTAGCTCACGAAGACCTGCAGCTATGACCCAGGGAACGAAGTTAAAAAATACAAAACGTGAGATATAAAATCTCAGTGAGTGCTCCTAGATAACTACAAAATATAAGTTCAACAATTTAAATCCTTTACACTCAAACCTCACGTCACTCAGTTGACAAGTTCCCCGTTTTGAAAATCATTTCGCAAAACCCTTGGTTTAATCCCCAAAATCATTAAATCATTATAAACAGTTTGTGGGGCGAAAACATAATTTAAAACGATCATTGAAAACACGAATCAATTACTAAAACCATAAATACAATCTCAACAAGAACATTTAGATTAATTTGTAAAACATATTTGTATAAAATGTCAAGTAAAAACATTTGTTAAATCCAAAACCGATTTAAAACCAAATACCATGGGCTCCAACCCATAATTTTAAAATCCACCATCTAAAACCATGAATACAAAATCAAAACTGCAACCGTGAATCGAAAATCATATAAATCAAATCATATAAATCCAATCCATATAAATCCAAATCGTAAAAATCCAAATCATATAAATCCAATCCATATAAATCCAAATCGTATAAATCCAGATCGTATAAATCAAATCATATAAATCCAAATCCAGTACCACATCGCAGTATCGTGTCGTGTGACCCTCAGCGTCCTGATGGCGTCACAGGCGGGGGAGGGGGGTAAACTCATCACAACGAACCGGCGTCCCAAATCCGTCATGGCATAATCCTCATCATCTCTCTCCCGACACGTGTCCGCAGCAGAGGATGGCATAATACATATAGCGCGCATAATAATACATCTCAAACAACATCTCGATACCATGTGGTACTCCTCAAAACCAAATCCAAAATCCTCCATCATCGAACATCAACAATTTTTCAAATCCTTTTACTTTTAAACAATTTTCCAAAATCGTCTCTTTTGAAAAATTTTACGAAAACAATCAAATATTTGCATATCAGAAAATTGCCCCAAAAATTCTTAAATTCCACAAAGCCATAATTTTTCTTTAAAATCACCAAATTTCCACAATATCGTAAAATATCCAAAACATTTCAAAATTCGCTAAACAACCAATTAAAACACAAATTTTATAAATATTCCAATAAATATGAAATCTATCAAATCATAAAATCAACTCATGCAAATATTTAAATCATCATAAAACATATTTAATAATCTTAATTTAAATGCACAAGAAAATTCAATCAAAACAAATTAATAGAAATGAAATCAAATATAGCATATATTCCCAAATGATTTATAAATAAATGCACTCACTGGTCTGACGCGTGCTCCTGCTGGATCTCTGGTCCAGCCCTCGAACATGCACGAACACCTAAAAATAATTTACCGAAAAATTCTTTTAATTACCGAAAATCTAACCAAAGTCTCAGAGGAGTCCTCTAAGTCTCCAACTACAAGATTTAAACACTAAATACCAAAATTGCCCTTCAATTTCAGTAATTACCAAAATGCCCTTAACGACAAAATTTCCAAAATTTGAATTATTCCGTCTCAAGTCTGATTTCAACAAACTTTATACCGAAACGAAATTGAAGATGCAAGAAACGAGAATCTACCTTCAATTCCAAGATTCGTCCTCGCCAATGGTCGAAATTGATCCCGGAAGATCGAACCTCGGCCGGGATTGTGTGTTTTTGAATCCGACCGCAGTTGGACCAAATTGAAGGTACAGCAAGCTTGCCCATGACCCCCGGAACGCGTTGGAACGGGTGGTGAGCACTCACTCGCCGGAAAAGGACGAGATCGGCGGCGCGCGTGGAAGAAGACGGCGGCGACGCGTGGGCGGCGCGTGGGGTGGTCACCGGAGTCCGGCCAGCTCCAGATCTGGTCGCCGGCGCGGTCTGAGCCAGTGGTGGTGGCTGTGTCGTGCCACTCGCCGGAGATCGGAGTAGATCGGGGTGGGAAGGTGGCTGTCGCGGTGGTTTTTCCGGAACTTTGAGGCCTTTTTCCGACATGATACGGTAGTCTCCGGTGTCAATTTTGGTACCAAAATGTAGATCGTCGCACCAGCTTTCCAACGGTACCAAGCAAGCTCCCTAAATCCACCGGAATAGGGAGATCTGGCCTGCCAAAGGTGGTGTCGCAACAGTGCACGGTTGCACGGGTTGCACGAGCCCTCGGTCTCGCTGCAATTTCTGGCGATCTGGGTCGTTTCACGGCGAACTACCGGTACGGGAAGGAAGAGGAGGTTGCCGGCTTCGAGTTTCGTGTTGAAGCCGGTCCGATCAGGTGGCGGAAACAGCCGTTACCGCCGGAAGAAAGGAGGCACGGGTGAAGGTGGGAGGCGCGGGTGAGGTCTGGAAATTTCCAGACTTGGCCAAAATTTAAAGATGCAGACAGGGGCATTTTCATCTTTTTTCACACTTAAATATCAGTTTTTGCCAAATTACCAAATTGCCCTTCACACTAAAATGACCATAACTTCTTGGTCTTAACTCCGAATCAAGCATACTACTAGTCTACGGACTCGTATCGATTAGCTCTACGCAACGGTACAAAAGTCAAAGCTAAAATATAACCACACAAAAAGTCAACTCCAAGCCCACTCAAAGTCAAACTGGTCAAACTTGAAAATTTTATTATTTTTCTCAAAACGGGATGTTACATATAAGTTGAACTAGACTTGCTAGATAAGCATAATGTTTTTGGACTTGTAGTTTGAGTCCTCAACATTCCTGTTAGATGAAAGTTGATATGTATGAGAAAGTGTAATATAAATCGAGTGGTTTTTTAAGGTTTTTCTTAGAGACCCAACATCAATTTTGATGTGATTTATTATTGTATTATGAATAATATTAAATTATGTTATTTGATTAGTTTGACAGTTAAAGAAAAGCTTGATATGCGCCTAATAGATATAATGACTGTATCAATGGACACAAATATTAATAAAAATAATACTCGAAACATATATAATATTAATTTACAAGAACCATTGTATGGTTTAAAGCAGTCAATATGTAAATGGTATAATTGCTTCTAAGATTAACTCTTGAAGTAAAGAAATATAAACAATGAGGCTTTTTTTTTTTTGTGTGTTCATTAAGAACGACTTAATTGTTCAACGCAGTATGTGTGGATAATATAAATAACATAATGACAATTTAATTAGTGATTCGACATCTTTTAAACCTAAGAAGGTTAATGAAAGCTTGGGTGTTAGGACCAAAAATTTATTTTCTTAACATTTAATGATTACTTAAATATCTTGCAAATTGCACCGTACCCGATAAGCATTTGTAATGGACTTGCTAGCTAGATGTAGTGTTGTACCCACCTTAAAATATTGGGTTGATGTTAAGTATGTTCTTTAGAATTTTTAAGGGTTTATAGATTTTGCTTGATATAGACGAGTGAACTATTATGATTCTAATTGTTTAATTCTTATTTTGTCGTATCACTAGCTGAATATGTATTTTTTAGTGAAAGTGTTGCGATATAGTGGAGGTCTAATAAGAAAATATTAGCATTGGCCTTCAAAAATTATTTATAGATTTTGGCACTACTTGTCCGGGCATAAGTTTGCATGTCTGAGAGCCTTAATTTAGCACATTTACGAGTTTTATGGCTTAGCATTAAAATAGATAAACTCCCAATATATAATTTAAGGACTATGCAATTTGTATTGCACAAATGAAAAGTGAATATTTTGAATGGACAGAATTAGCTATTTTATATACATAAGCTCCTGAAGAATAGTGAAATTTATATCCTCAAAATCTTATCTCTAAAAGGGCTCTTTTGGTTGGTGCAATGAGAGAGGTATTTTAACATCAGTGGGTTCCAAACCTTAAGTAGCAGGGCGACAATCCCGATCTTGTTCTATGGGCATCCAAATATATTTGTTAAGTTATTGCTTATTGGTATTTATGAAAATCATGTATATAAAATAAGCATATGTCGACTTTATAAGTTGTTTTCGTCAGAAGGAGTGAATTCATTAACCCAATAAGTCGAGCTTGGATGATTTATAATTGTACTATCTTTCCATAGTCAAGTTTTTTATCCCACATGCTTTTCTTGATAAAAAAATTTAATGAGGGAACTTGTAAATTACATAATTGCATATGGACACGTGCTCTTTTTCTTTTGGCTGGTTATTTCCCACTAGATTATCCAGCAAGGTTTTTAACAGGAGGCATGAACATGACACAATAATGTCCAATGGCGAGTGCTATAAATATATGTATATATGTGTACATTACTATAATAATATAGTACTGTATTACAGAGAGGTTATACTACTAAGTCTCAAGTATACTAGTAAACAATAATATTTATTCATATAAAGAGATATTAGGGTATTGTAATCAATGAATAAAATATTATGATTTTCTCTCTAATTGTTTTTTTCTGATTTACATCTCTATATCTTCTTCCTATTACTTTATTTTATAACATGCATACATATACATATATATATAGTTCTTCTATGGTCATGAGATTTTGATGAAATTTTTAGTAAAGTGTCACTAAAAAATTATTTTAGTAACAAATTTAAAATTTTTCTTTACAAAAGCAAACTATTCAATAATATTTTTATCAGATTTACACTTAAAATAATTTTTTAATGACAATTCAAATGAAAACTATAATTAAGAAAATGATTGCATTTATAGAATATATATATATATATATATGTATGTATATTTATAAATGTTGTAGGTGGCTTTTCTCCTTTGTAAGCTAAACTCTTCTGCACATATTCATAGAGAAGCTGTAGAGGGCAGCATACAGGTTTAGCATTTATAATATAACGTAAACTGTTAAAATTAACATGTTACATAAGTATATATAAACATTATTTTGAAAAAATTAGCTCCAATGGTAATGTCTATAATGAATGTCGAGCTAACGTGACATTGACATTGTCAATGTAAATGTCTACTTCTAAAAGCTCTTTTAGACATTATCAAATTTACAAAACAGTAAAACAAATTTTAAAAATCTAATTTGCTCAAAAATTAAAAAACTTAATAAAATATATAATTAATTAATAATTATAAATAATTTTTGTATATATTATCGTTGAAGAATAATTTTTTAATTGAATTTACATTTATACCATATATATTTAAATAACGTTTATTTTTATACTACATATACAACAATCTTTATTTTTAATTAGAAATGCACTAAAAGTTAAAAAAGAATAGCAGAGGTGTGGTACCTTTTCTTTTCATACCAAACCACCATCGCCACTATCAGTCGTTTTTATTCTTCCCTCAAAACAATTACGTGTAATAATAATTTCTTAGCTTCATTAGCAATTGAGGCCTTGGAAGATGTATTTCCGACCTTCATTAGCAAACCCTATTTCAAAATGGCTAGCTGTTTGAGTTCTGTGGCTATAAAATTTAGCACATATTTCAATTAATTTGTAATATTTTGATGTGCGTTGGAAACGATTTTTGTGATCACTTGAAAATGTGATCATAAAAATAACATTGTATCAGCCTGAAAATGTTAGATGTCCAAGACAAGCTTTATAAAAAATTTCCAACTTTTTCTTTAGGTAGTTTTTTGGTTCTCTCTCAATTAATTAGTTAATTAATTAATAATCTTTTACACATACACTAAAAAGAAATTGTAAGGACGGAGCCCGAGAGAATTTGTTCTAATTAAGAAGGTGGGTTTGCAGTTTGATTACGTCATATTTTATAGAGTTTTTGTTTTTTAATGTTTCTTTATAAATATTTATAAAAAAATTATTTTTCACTAATTTAAAAATTTAAATTAATTTTAAAAAATTATTCAAATTAAATATTAAAAATTATTTTTTATTTTTTAAAAACTATGCCTAACAAAAATCTACATCAGTAAATATTCAACATTTCTTCTAGAAAGTGATCATATATATCAGAAATGACTATAGACATTTATTGACGCATTCTAAAATCGGAACAAAGACTTGCAAAAATTTTATTAATACATAAATAAATTCATACAAATTAAGGAAAATATTGTTCATACAATAATTTCATAATTACTTATCGTACATTTCTTGTCAGTCCTAAATTAGTTTTTTTTTTTTTTTTTTTTTTTTTAGTGGGGTCATAGATCTATAAAATATTTAGCGAATTGATCAATTCATACATCTTTTTAATCCAATAAAAATCCACAATGAAAGTCCGTATTGCTAAAATCTTCATTTTTTTCATGCGGTAGCAGCAGAAATAAACACTTTAATTCAAATGGAACTACTAATACTCGAATTTCAACTCTTATACTCACAAATATAAAAACTCAGCTAACTTTTAACACCAAACTACACTTTCAAGTGCCTCTTAAATTAGTTTGTCGCTCGTGAAGTGGAAGGATGTTGTACTTATCCAAGCACTAAAAATTATATATTCCATCCATCGTCTAGCGCATGCCCAGCCGGTAACTTTTCTTTCCTTTCGAAGTGAACTTCTTTTACGTGTCAAAGCTGCAGGTGAGGAGAGTCCTACCGGTGGTATTCTTTGATTGGCTCTATATTAATAGGCTTTTTTTTTTTTTTGGTTGAAAATATTAATAGGCTTTTGGTTTCTTTCTACATCTCACTATCAAATTCTTATTGCTTATTATTGGTTCTGGTAACCGACTTATATTTCCATTACTCAATACGACACTTCCACTTCGACTAGGTGAAAATGAATAGGTGAATCGGTACCTAACCTTACATCATGTGCAATTAATTAACAAACTCTTCTAGCTTTCAGGACGTTAATTTTGTTTATATCGACCTAATCCTTCATAAATTATTGCGTAACTAAATTTTGGTTAGGCTGAGGATTTTTTTTTAATTACTTTCTCTCTGTTACTGTTGTTCTGTTCTGATAGAATATTAGCAACACGTTCTTCCAAGAAAGAAAGGTAGTTCGAGTGGGCTGCGGAATGCTCGTTTTTTCTTGGGCTTATATCTGTATCTTGTCCATTTGAACATCGATCGGATGGTGGAGTTGGGAATCTTTAGCTTTATTTATTAATTTTATTTTTTTACTTGCTGAAAGCCTTATTCTTTTTTCTTTTTTGGCTAAAAAATATTGTTGTATTAACCAAAAGACCAAAAGATCAGGCATCAAGAATTGGCAATCAAAAAACTCATGAATGGTGAATAGACAATATAATATATAACTGACAAGGAAAAAGATAAAGTAAAATAAAATTGTAAAAGAAGAGGTTGGACAGATTCAGCCTTCCCTTTAAAAAAACGCGGGCATTGGAGAACAAATTCCCTTTGATAATATAAACATATGGCAGATCAGTAGCAGTGGACGCATGAAAAGCCCAACGCCAAGCGATGTATATTATACATATAAGAGGAATATTTACAACCATCCAACGCAACACATCTAAATGTAGACAACAAATCAAATCGTTGCTATTTATCATGCTTTTCCCATTTAAGTCGCTTCTTAAATATGAATGGAATTTAGCCTCTTCTTTTATATAATTTGATTTTCTCCAACTTAGAAGCAGCAGCAGCATTAAAATTTAACAAAAAAAAAGTATAGGGACCCTGAAGGACCATCAAGTTCAAGTAGAGTTTCTGTAATTACCTTCTAAATTTATTTTTTATTATCATTTTCTCATTTTGAAGAAAGTAGAAGCCAAGAGGCAGAGGATATATGTTGGCCTTTACGTCTCTAGAGAAGCAGTAATTGGAGTCCATACATCTCCGGAACCAAAATTGATGAGGGATCTATATGCAAATTAACTATAATGTATATTATAAAAGTTTTTAAGTATTAGGATTTGAATTGATTTGGATATGATCTTGTTTCTCGCTAGCCAGTGCATATTTAGTTTCCTTGATTGATAATATTCCTTTTCCTTAGGAGGGGGGTGTTTTAGTACAAATAGGTTTCTAAAATAAAATATTGTATAGTATGTCGTAATTTGTTTGATAAAAAATTATGTTATGTGTATTGTTTTTGTTCATGTTGTTTCCAATTGGGTGCTGCCAGCACAAATATAATTAAAACTGTCTAATTCCACCATTATTTTGTTTTTGGCTATAAATAGGTAAAGGAAAAGGCGACGAAGGTTAGGAATTAAGGCAGGGGAAGTTGAGGAGATTATCATAGTGGTCTCCATACCAAAGAAGGGAGCAGATAGTTTTGCCGTTATTTTATTTAAGTTTTATTGGTTGGGCGGAGGAGATAAAGAAAGATATTTTCTGTTCTGTACACATCTTAAAAGGTAGATATTTTGAATTAGGTTACTATATATATATATATAATTTGTAAATAAGGTCTCACTCTATGGTATATATTTTATATGTATATTGACGATTGTGTATTGATGATTAATGGAAAGCAATCTTCTACATTTGACATTGGCTTCTCCATCGGCATCGGCATTGGCTTGCGTTTGTTGAATGCTAGTAAAATCAACAGCAACAGCAACAAACAGAGAGAGTGAACATGGGACCGTACGAGCGTATCAAAGGCGATGAATATGAGTATGATGATGACGAGAAGATCGGAAGAATATTATTGGTGGATCAGAAGCAGAAGATCATCCGCAGCCGAAGCGATGATGATCATCATGATCATCATAAAGATGTTGAATTGGGCCTCAATGCCAAAACCAATCCCTCCGCCACCCCCTCCGTCGCCTCCTCTTCCCTTACTTCAAAGCTCCACCACCAACAAAAACAACAGCAGCGTCTTATTTCCCTCGACGTTTTTCGCGGTCTCACTGTTGCGGTAATTCTTCTCCTTCTTCCTTTTATTTTTATTTATTTTTTAAAAAATTATTTATTTAAAAAAAAATATATATATATATATATATATATATTTTTCTGGTAGCTAGCAGTAGTGGGGTAGGGTAAATTCAATTTTGATTGCATTTTGATACGATGGGCGGTGGGATGGAACGAGTATTGCCGAAAAATCAATCATACTCTAATAAGTTGCAGAGATCTGGTCCAGCTGGTCCAGGTCCAACGTTTTTGATTGGAGAGGACTGGCAAAGTACGTTCCAGTCGTCTTTCTCTGCTTCCATTATTGCTACGACATCGTTTCTCTGCTATGGAGCTAGTATAGTGGCAGTCTCTTTTCTTTACTTTACCTCTCCGCGAGTCACCCGTGGGCCCCATGAATCAATTCCAGTCTCTTTTCTCTGCTTCCGGTGCTTTTTACTGTTTATTTATTTGGGAATTAGTAATAAATGAGAATATAGCGATTGACGCTAATATAAAAAGAAATATAGAACAAATAATATGTCCAGTATCTCTTTCTACTCCAATAAGATATCATAAAATTGTTTTTTTCTATCATTAAGTAGTTCAATGGAAATGTAATTTTTAAAAATAAACATTTCACATAAAAATTACTTTTCGAATTTTTAATAAGTAATTTATTTTTTCAAAAGTAAAATAAAAAATAAAATAAAAATATAATTAATCAATAATCATAAAATATTATACAATTAAGTTACCAAAAAAATATTGTAAGATTTTACATAAATATAATTTATATATATTCAAAAATAATATAGTAGATTCTCTCCCACAAAGTGTTGCCTCACTTTTGTTTTATTTAATTATCATATTTTTTTAACAACAAGCTGGTCTAGTGGTCAAAAAACAGATTAAGTATTTTTTTTATCCTAAATTTTAAAGATTATTTTTATTCTTTTGAGGATGTGTGGTGGTGAAATAACAACCATCGGTTCCATCACTCTATATTTGTTGTACGTGGCATGGATATAAACCGCCACTTGCAAGTTCAAGTTGCCAGAATTAGAATAGATTTGGAAGGCATTATCATCATCATCATCATTATTATTATTATTATTATTATTATTATCATCAGCATCATCATCATCATCTTAATACTGAACTTAATTTCACTAGCTTTGATTACATAAGGTACATTTATTCTATGGTTCATCAATATAATCACTCTTTCGATATCTAATTCAACACAATTTGGACAATATATTAGAAAATGTAGGATTGCTCACCTTATAAGGATAGTAGCTACCATACAAACATATAATTACATATATTTTATAAGGTTTGTTTAATTAAGAATATAAATTGTTGTAATTTCCATAAATCTTTTTCTCATTCTCGAACTGATAGCAGCTAATGATATTCGTGGACGATGCCGGTGGAGTGCTGCCTGCTATCAACCATTCACCATGGAATGGATTAACTCTTGCAGATTTTGTCATGCCATTTTTTCTCTTTATTGTTGGTGTTTCACTTTCACTTACCTACAAGGTATCTATCTTGTATTCTTTAGTACTTTATTCACTTTCATTTTTATTTTATGTATGAATGACTAGCTATCAAGGAAGAGCATGCAAGCACATATATTTCAACTTGTACTACCTCATCTGTTTAATTAGCTCAAATTTATGTCCAGTAAAGTATTATTTTGGTACAGAAATTGTCATGCAGAGCCGATGCAACTAGGAAGGCAATGTTACGGGCGTTGAAGCTTCTATCACTAGGCCTTTTTCTTCAAGGTGATCGCTGTACTATTATCCTGCATTTTTATATGCTTCAACCAGATACATTTATATGTATATATATATATATATTGGCCAATGCCACTGATTATTTATTATGAGATATCAAATTGTTTAAATAAATAACTGCCTGCCATTTTTGAGAATTCTATGCTTGCAATTATTACAATATGCGCTTAGATTTCTGCAAGAACTAAATTGTTTATCGTTTTATCCTATCCGTAGGTGGTTTTCTCCATGGCCTCAAAGAATTAACTTATGGAGTGGATATTGAACAAATGAGATGGACGGGTATACTACAGGTATGCGCTATGTCTAATTGTCAGAGCAGAAACTGCTGCTGACAGTATTTTCATTTCTTCTGTGACTAAATTTGTCCTTCTGGAAATTTTGAGTCCAGAACGAAAATTTATTGTTCTGGCCTAGTTGATCAATTTGCCAGATGTAGAATTTTATTAGCTCAAAATTAACAAATGTTCATTCTAATACATTCTCCAGAGAATTGCAGTTGCATATTTAGCAGCGGCATTATGTGAGATTTGGCTAAAGGCTGGTGAACATAATATGGATTCAGGAATTTCTATGCTGAGAAAATATCGGTTTCAGTGGTATGTATAAATACTTTAAATTGCGTATAGAATTTGACAAATTCAAACTCGTCCCCTTAATGATAGAGCCAAATGACATAAACTGAACATGTATACTTGTTACATGCCTATTGCCTAGCTAGTGTGTTGGAGCGAAAATTAGTTTAATCTAGGAAGTCAACATAATGAATTAGAATTGCTGACGGCTGTCAGATAAGCGGGTCGAAATTAAAGATTTTATATATACTTTCCCAAATGCTAATAGTTCCTTCCCCTAATATTGATATGTAAAAATTTTTATTTTCTGCTGGATGTCATTAATTTTCATCAATCTGCAGTGTCGTCACAGTTTATATATGCACTCGTTTGCAGGGCTGCGGCTTTGTTGCTGACTACTATGTATCTTTCCTTACAATATGGACTCTATGTTCCTAGTTGGGAATACCAGATTCCGATGGAAACATCTGTCTCTCCACCAAAAATATTTTCTGTGAGCTAGCCTTGATTTGATATTTTCCTTTTATAAACATTAAATTTTTGAAGTTAAATAAAGTGGTGTGTGTGGGTGGATGAGTGACCTTTTATATATCCATTTGAATAGGTAAAATGTGGAGTAAGGGGTGACACAGGACCAGCTTGTAATGTCGTTGGAATGATCGATCGTAAGATATTTGGCATTCAGCATTTATACAGAAGGCCCATATATTCACGAACAAAGGTCTGTTTTTTTCTTTTAAGATATTAATCTTGTTAATTTGCCAAAACTTGTATACCTACTGCTTTCCTCCATTATTATGTGACTCTTGATTAATTAACATTGTTGAATTATTACTAATTTACAGCAATGCAGTATTAACTCCCCAGACTATGGCCCACTACCTCCCGATGCTCCTTCCTGGTGTCAAGCCCCTTTTGATCCTGAAGGACTCCTAAGGTTTTTTTGAATTTTCTTGTTATTCACCCTCTACATCATTAATTTAACCAATTATGTATTATCTATATAGAAGTCGTGGCTTATGGGGGCCGGGAATTACTCAATGTGGTACTTATTGCCCTTAAATATTTGTGTTGCAATTTCCTAGCTAATAACTTTTTACTCCGCGCGCGGTTGTAGTTCAGTGATGGCCATCGTCACCTGCTTGGTTGGTTTGCACTACGGGCACATTATTGTACATTTAAAGGTAGGTCATGTCACATCACATGCAGGTAGTATGTACATATATATACATACATATTCTTATTTCCCCTGAAATGAAGGATTTAAATATATATATGTGTGTCTTAATTGTGCTGATCGATGGAATGCAGGGTCATAGGGATAGAATACTTAACTGGATGATTCCGTCTTCTTTATTTCTAGCGTTGGGACTTGCCTTGGATCTGCTTGGTAAAATTACTTTCTTAAACATAGTATAATTTATAAACATATTTATATATGGGATTTTGATCATCGAGAGTAGTGATGAGTTACTCATGATTACTACAATCACGTGCGTTTGTCGTTGCAGGGATGCATGTAAACAAGCCTCTTTACACATTAAGTTATATGTGTGTCACCGCCGGTGCTGCTGGCATTCTCTTTGTGGGAATTTACCTCATGGTTGGACATCTAATCTACTACTCAATATTGAAAATTATAATAAATAAAATAATGATTTGATTTTAATTTGGACTATATTTGTGTACTTTGTCAACGGTGATTTGATTTTGTCGCAACATTGGCTGATTTCGTTTAAATGTAAAATGCTGTATTTCCTTATTGATTGGCAGTAGTGAAATTAATGCGACGCATCGTGTGGGTAAATTGGACTGCAGGTTGATGTATGTGGATATAGGCGAATGACAGTGGTGATGGAGTGGATGGGGATGCATGCATTGGTGATATATATACTAGCAGCTTGCAATGTCCTGCCAGTTGTCCTTCAGGGATTCTATTGGGGACAGCCTCAGAACAACATTGTGAGAATAATTAGCAATTATTTGGTTTTATTTTATATTCCCGCTGGGGCTGGCGCTGCTCTAGTGTTACTCGTGCCTGATATTCTTTTTTATTGTTATCCATCATGTGCTGTATCCGATTACGTACTTTTATCTCTGGCAGCTTCGGTTAATTGGAATTGGCAAATGACGAGATATATATTTATATATATAGCACACAGCCACAATCGCGTTTCAAAGTTCTATTGCAAGTTTTGGACGTCGAGCCTGCTATATACTCACCCGAGAGAGAGGTTTTGTACGCAGAGGCAAATTAAGTCCCACGCCCATAATATGCGGGCAGCTAGATTCATTTAGATATCTCTCTTTAGCCACAACTTGATATGTTAGCTTTTTTTCCTTTTTATGGATAACTTGATATGTATATTGAGCCTAGGGGAAATCCAACTTTGAAATATATTTAGTCGCAGAGGTTTGTAAGTACATGCAAATTATCAAATATCAGATATTTGGATTGATTGGTTTGGTTGTTGAATGTTTTGATCATCAAGTGTTAAATGTTGCTCATATAAGAATGTTATTTAGTTAAAAAGCAAAGGAATGTACATCTTATTTAATTGGTTTCAAACGAATGGTACATGATAAATATTTGATGAAATAAAATGTTGATGGAGATAAATAAGGAAAAAAAAATGCTATTATTAGACGTCCTAATGGAATTTTTCTTAGAACTCTTACTAAAATTTTGTATCAATGACAAAACTGAAAATTGTAGTTATTAAATTCAAACAATTCATTCACGATGATTTTCAATTTTAACTTTTCATCTTAAAAAGTCAATCCTACAATTTTGAACTTTTGCTGCAGTTTGGGTTTTTTTTTTACCTTTAAACAACAAAACTTAACAATAATATGAGATTGTATATCAACCTTTGAATTTCAAAATTAGTTCAAAAAATTTGCACTTCTTAGTATCTTTAGGCTTGAAATTTATTACAATTAAATATTAATTAAGTAACTTACTCTATTTTATTTGGCACCTATGCATTATAAACTTTATCGAAGCTGTCACAGTNCGAAGCTGTTACAGTGCACTCTATTTTTTTTTTCTTAGCATTATGCATCCTAAACTAAGAAAAATTCTAGCACATTGCACCATCTCTTAATTTTATTAAGAGTAAATCCGTATATTCACATATTTTTTAAAACTGAAAAAAAAATTATAAAAAAAATTGAAAAAATATGTGAATGGACGAATTTACACATGAAAAAATTAACAAATGGTGCAAAGTGTCAAGATTTTTTTAATTCGGGATAGAAAATGCCAGGAAAAAATATTTAGAGTTCAATATACCAGTTCTAGTAATATTGGAGATGCACAAGTGTCAATTTTCCAAATAACTTTAATATTTTGCACTTTATTGTATTCTAGTTTGAAAATTAATACAGTACAACGAATTTTAAACTTTGTAGTCAAAAGTCAAATATAGTATAAATTATAACAAATTAAATAATTAAATGCCTAAATTGCTAAGTCAAAAAATGAGATTTTTAATTGCAAAACTTTAATTGTTGAAGGTAACAAAATGCAATTAACATTTTAAGCTAGAAAAGTCATACATATTTGGCAAATTTTAGAAGAGATAAATGATATTAAGCCTTCTTGGATAGAAAATCAAAAGCTTACCTGAAACTCTTAGCAAAAACAAATAAATAAAAAAATACCTAGAACTCTCAATATAAAATAAATCGCGTTTTATTCATTTATTTTGCAGTTAGTGAATACTTCGCCCTCGTCAAGAAGTAGGAGACGGAAGTTCACTTTTTGCTTTCCTGATCCACAGATTCTTGACACAGGCAATAGGAGAAGAAAACTGGATCACAAATATTTTCTCCTACGCAAAGAAAATTGCATGGTATAAACTTTTTTATGAAATTCAACTGCATTAATTTTCATAATAGATATTTTATTATTCAGCAAAGTTAATTTCTATAATTTTAATTGAGACTTTTGAAATTTCACAAAATAAATAATCTAGATTTAAATTTACTATATATATTTTGTATATAATTTTATGATATACGTTCATGTAATTTTATTTTTCAACAAATTTAAAATATATATCGAAACTTTATCGTTATCAGTATTAAATATATTAAATAGAAAGTTAATCAAACTACATATTTTTCTTATAAAATTACTATCTAAAAGTATTCCCGTATAAGGAGTTCCTGTGTCTGTCATTTACATGCCATATGCGGAAAATTGTCAAAAGATTCATTTCAACATATTAAGTGTTAAACTAATCTGGCTAGGGCTGTATTTCTTGTTTTAATTTTTCGCATTGCTTAAGAAAAGTTTTTTTGCTCTTAATGCTTCATTGAAATTTTTGTGTTGAATAAAGATCATAATCTTATTCATGAAAATTTTCCTGTAATTAAAGAAATAAGAATAGTAAATAGAAAGAAAGAAAAAAGACAAGTTTGAATACCATGATTCATGGTTCCATATGTAGTGAATGAAAATGCAAATTTTCAACCACTGCTGTAAAGAGGAGTTTGAAAATGTTTGAAAAGAGGCCACAGTCCCTCCCTCTCTTTTATCTTTCAATGGGGCCAAACATAATTACTTCCTAAAGTTAGCTAACAACTAATTAATAATTACCGATATTTATCTCATTTCTACGGTAGTTGAACTTTATCTCTGCTTCATTTATTATACAATGAAAAAGCTACCACACTGCTCAGTTGATGTTGCAGTTCATATCGCACGTATGCACGTCACGTGAAGCCTCTTCATCTTTTTTTTCTTCCTCTTTTTGTGTAATTAAAAATTATATATTGAATACATAGATAAGATAGATGCACGTGGAACATCTTTCCCCTGCTTTATCTTTATCCATTATCTTTATCATGCATATAAAATAAAATAAATAAAAGAATAGTAAAATGAAGAATAACAATATTAATAGAAACAAATTCTTCACAAGTAAATATTAATGGAAACAAAGAATGAGCCAACAATTTTTTTTATTTTTTTTTTGGCAGCCAACATTGTGGATTGGAGGAAATACATAAGATATGATATTTTTAGTAAACAATCTAATTAAAGATCAACCGAATCCCAACTCATAATTACCAATGATATTGATGATAACGCTTTTAAGTCTTACTGGTAGCTGTAGTAAAAGTGGTAGAAGAAGACAAACAATCTCTCTCTTTCACGCCATATACATATGTATAGAGAGAAAGAGTGACATGTTGGTGTGTCCAAATAAGAATACTATATATGTGCCACTCAGTACGATCCAACCATGATTTTTTCTTTAATATTATATATATATATATAAAAATATAATAAATTAAATAAAGATCATCTGGTGTGGAGGTGATGATGAGTCGATGACCATCTGCATCATATGTCTCTGTCTGGCTTGCATTCTGGTGGGAGAGATGGGTATCTCACTCTATCGGTGCAATAGTTGTAGATTGTATATTTAGAGCGGACCCACTTCAACCTTCTGTATTGATATGCGTCAAGGTCTTGGAAATCCTTCTGGTCCCACCATCTCGTTCCTTGGGTTGCACAGAACTTGGCTTGGACCGAAGCCTCGCACCCATCAATGTGGAAACCCCTGTAGGACGCAATGAATGGGGCCTTGGACCAGTCCGTCTTCTCAAGCCCACCTCTTGTGGCCCAATCATCGGCGTTCCACAGACTGGAGTAGATCTTCATGGGTTGGTTGAATGGGAATTTCACTCCCAAGTTTTTCAAATTCTTGAACACCCTGATTGGTACGTCGTCCACAAAGAAGCTGATTGGTTGCATCCAAAATCCATCCCCACCAGCATCATTGAGATTTCAATATACAGATTTATATAAAATCCAAAGCAACCATTTATTTCAAAAAGAAAAAGGAAAAAAAGTGGACTCCTATTCCAATTATTTTGTTTCAAAGATTTGTCGGTCTATTGACTAACGTTGAAAAAATAAACCCCTTCAGAGTTGGTAAACAAATTACAAACCTACTCTGCACCCCAGGAAAGATCCGAAATGGACACCGTATCAAACCCATCTCTCTCTTTTTTCTTTTTTTTAGGCTAAGTTTTTTCACTTTACTCGTTGTTTAATTTCTAACCGTGCGAATTGATTATTTTTGTCGGAAAAATACTCATCTAAGCCGTATCTATCCAATTAAGGTTTACAATTTGTTATATTTTTTTATCTCTAGCAGTGAGCTCTCTGTATTCACCAATCTAGTTAATAATGCTAGAGAAAAATATCATGGCACAAACCACCAGTGAAGAATCCAGATTTTAAAGGAAAGAAAAAGAAAAAAAGAAAAAAAGAAACTCACACAATCTGATAGAGGTTCCAGAGGACAGAGTAGGAGTGGTAATCTTTGCTGGGGTCGAACCAAAGGTAAATCCTTTGCTCTCTGTCTCCCTTCCCTCCCGTGAACACATTACTCTGTAAAATGTAAGGCTGCCCTGATCTGTTTCCCAAGAACTCGAAGTCTATCTCATCATGCTCCGAGTTTTGAGAAGACAACTGCAATAAAAAATTTTTTATTTATATATGATATTTATAAACTCTAGTTCAGAAAGTATATGTATTCTCTATACTAAAAATAATATATCCGAGATCGAGAAACGGAAAGCAAAGCAGTGCTAGTGGTATATATGAGAGAAGCGTGCTCACATAGAAAGCAGTCACTGTTCCGGCTGAGTCTCCGGGTACGAGTTTTATTTTCATACTGAAGTGGCCGAACAAGTAAGACCCTTTAGATTGGAAGCCAGTACCTTTTAATTTGCAAAACAATACAAAACAAAACCCAAAGATATTAATTTAAGAAACAACAACCAACCATCTTTTCAAATTTCGAGCTACATCTTATTTTCTGTTTTGGTCAAGAAAAACTACATGAGAAATTTGCTTATGTGAAAAAAGAGAAGATAAACAAGATGAATGAAATATACCTGTGTATTTGTCCAATATTAGTTTAATCTCCGATTCGCCAGGGGAGTACTTTATGTGATCAAAAGCCCATGTGGGAGCATAGTTTCTGCCGAATGGCACGTCTAAAGGCTTCCTTGGGGGAGTTGCCATTGTTCCAGAGATCATCATACACACCACTCCTACGATCAGCGTCCATCGCAGGTAAGAGGCCATTGATCTACTGGGAAAAATGAATAAAGGGAAACTTTGCCGTCAGACTGGGTTTTTACCTCATTTCATATATACATGTATACAGCAAAAGAAATTGGAAAAATGATTGTTTTTGTAGCTAGAGCCTAGAGCCCTAGTGCCTTACCCTGAGCAGAGCAGAGAGATGGAGAAATGTGTGATAGTGTGCGATGACGAAAAGAGGAGGGGAGGAGTGCCCTTTTTGTAGGCTCTTATTTTATCTACATAATATAATTGAAGGGTCTCGACTCTCGGGCTGAGTGTTATTTTACCCAAGGACATGTAATTAATTTATTTTGAATTAATATATAAAATAGCACCAGTACTGGTACAGCTATTAGCAATAGCAGATTATCGAAAAGAAAAAAAGGTATTATCAATAGCAGTGCCAGCGAGGGAGGATTTCAATTATTTTTTGTTTTGGTTTCTTTGGACTTTTAAAAATCTTTTTGGAGCGGAGACTGGAGACTGGAGGCTGGAAAAAAACACATCATTACCATATTATTGATTTAATCAAAAAATCTCTATCAGTGTTAAAATCACGCGTAAACGGTTTTTTTTTTTTTTTAAAAAAAAGGAGAAAGCTTATTTTACTCATTCTCTTTATTCTTTTTTTCTTTCTATGGAAAATTTTCTTTGTTCCGTCAATCAATCCAAATCCCAAACATCATTTTTTTTTATTGAATCAGTTCAGGTTTTTTTAACCCGTGAATATTTTCCTAATTTTTTAACGCTGCTGTTTTTAACATTGTTGTAGAATTTTTAATTAAATCGGTGACATAACAATGATGCATTTTGGTTAAATGAATTGAAGGAGTACCCAGTTGAAGAAAAGAAAATTGGTGGAGTACCACATCAACATGTACTCCTGGAGTAGTTGTATTTTTTTTGGAGATGAATTGTATTAATCACGAAGGAATATTGTAAGCAGTGAAATATATAACAAAGGATTTTGCAATTTCATTTTTCTTTTTAGTTTATGTCCAGCAAGTAGGATAGGTTCGTGGGGCTGTTTGTTTGTTGCAATTATTTTATCTGTGTGTGTCAGAGTATGTCCCGTGACCCCTTATTACCAATTACCATGTGTTATGACTCGTGCGGAGAGCGTCGTTCATGACTTGAGACCCTGCTAGCTAGATTCGTTTGGTTTTTTTGATGAACAGGTTCATTTGGGGTGAGCCACTAGTGTACTAATACCGCTAATTGACCATCATCACCATGAATCTTGATTGTCTGGTAAATCTTTGGTACAGAAAAATTAATGTTTGCGTCTTGGCTAGAAATTGTCGTTATGCAACTGAGCTGCTGCATGTGGCGTAGCAGCGAAGAGCTAGCAAATTAATAATAAAATGATTCAATCTTAATTTGGGGGATTAAAAATAGTGATTAAATGAGATCACGTGCTGAACGCAAACAAAAGCTGATCGATCACATCATGCAATCCCAATCCCAGCCATGTTTTTGCTTTAATTATTTGTTATTTTTGAACCCAGCTAGCCAAAGCGGAGGGCAAGGCCAAGCCGAAAGTGGGTTGGTTTTGGAACTTGAAAGCAGGCCACCGCCACGTTTGATTAGGATTTAGGACCACTGGACCAGTACCAAAAAGGGAGGGAGAGAAAGAGAGAGATTATAGAGCTAGCAATAACATATGCATTTAAAATGGGGAAGACTTAGGAGGAGAAGATGGTAAATTAAAGTCAGGGACAAAAGACAAAAAGGCGAAAAGGCGAAAAGAGCCAGAAAGGAGGGGAGGTGAGAGCGAGAGTAGAGAGGTGGGATGATGCACATGGTTTTTGTACGACATGTGGATGGTCTGCCCACCCCCAACAGTATGCAACCTGACCACATGACATTATTATTTAGTGGCGTAATCTGCTCCAAATCTTCTCACCCTCTTTAGACTATCTGGGACCCAATTTGCTCCTAAAACACTTTACACACCCATGGTCATAGTCATGGTCATGGCCATGCCAATTAATGGGATGTGATTCTCCCTATTCGGACTTGTGTTCCAGCCTTTTGCTTTCCGTTTCCAGCTTGCATTGCATCTATTATGTATCCTGTTACATCTCCACTCAACTTGTCTATTATCCACTTCCAGTTGTCATCTGTTATTGTCCGATTTTTGTGCCATTCTATTAAATCACTGTTTCAATCCGTTACTTTTTGTTCTTTTCAGTTTTCTCTTCTTTACATTCATTTCTTTTTCATAGAAACTGATTTTTGTTTTCTCTCTGTTTTTGCTAAAAGACTAAGACACATCACACATGATGTAGACAACAATATACATACATATATATATAAGTCAAAAGAAAAAATTAGTTCAAGTCGAGGGGATATATAGCTAGGAATTAAAGGTTTTTTTTTTTTGTCGAAACTAGGAATTAAAGGTTTTGATTGATAATGTTAAAAGCATGAATTCTATCTACTTTGTGACGCTTTCTCTTTTAATCTATGCAAGGAGTTTAATCTATAGAAACAACATTATGAGCTACAAATTAATATAAAATTGTAACTGGAAGTATATATTTATAATAATAATCACAAAGATTTATCGCCGATAAATAATCTGTCACTAAGCACATTCTGTGATGGATTTATATTCGCAAAACTTACAAATATACAGTTTCTTTTAGTCGAAAAATAAATTCTAATAAGGAAATCAGAATACATATTTTTAGTGATCAATTTGACATTTGTAGCTAAGAATTTTGTCACATAGATTAAACTTTTTGCTTGGTTATATAGTTGGAATGAATTTTAAATTAATAAATGGATAATTATATGTAAAAATAATCTTTAAAACAAAAAAAATAAACAAAAATTAATATTTTTCTGGGAAGTTGGGGAAAACATTGATTTGAAAATATATTGGACTTTTGAGTTTTGAGATAAAGATAAAAGGTAAGTCGATCATCGTATTACGCGTCTGAAATCTCAAAGCCCAGAATAAACATATACATATTACCACACAAAAATTTAAATCACACTAACAAATATTTTGTCTCTTTTTAGACATTCAATAATCAATAATACATGCATAGTTAGCATATCATTTAAACTCTACAGATGATCCTGCAAGATGGTTTACCAGCTTTTTTTTACTGCGCATTAGAGAAAGAGCTAGATCTTTTAATTGGTTTTTCTTTTGGAATAGGAGAAGCTCTAACAGAGCTGCTGATAGTATTGCAAAATTTGCTTTGTCAAACAACTGTAACTTTTATTTTGATGAGAGCCTTGATGCTCCTCCTCCTCTGGATTGTTCGGATATCTTGAGATCCGATATGGGGGGAGTATAACTTTGGTTTGTTTTCCTCTGTTGTGGAGGTTTTTTTTGTGTTTTAATGCATTTCCAGTTAGCAAAAAAAGATAACACCAGAAACGGATTGTTTTGGAGCGTGCATTAATGAGATTGGAATCCATGGTAGTTGACTTCATATATATATAATATATATATTTGATTCTCTCGTTTCAATCATACGTATAGATAGTTATTAAAATATTCATCGTGTCTTAAACTTAAAGCTGGTCCAGCAAAGTCAATTTAATTTCAACGTTGAAAGCCAACCTGATCATCCCAGGCAGCTATATATTGTTCTGTTGCCTGCTACTTATGTATAGGGTAATGAATAGCCTTTGAACCCAAGCTGAAAACGCACGCATGTATCTAGGAAAGGAAGCATCCAATTGTTGGATTTATGCTCTAGAGCAAAGTAATAAGTTAATTTGGAGCCTTAATTAATAATAATACTAGAATTTTTAAATTAGCTTAATTAGTGACATAATCCATTTTAAAAACAGATCTATCAGGACAAAAATAATTTGAAAGATTCTGTGGAATTTAATTTTTTTATTTTTTATACTAAAAGTTAATACGGTGGGATGAAATATTATCTATCATACTAACAGCTGTTTTGTCATATAATGCAAATTAAAAAACGATAGTATACTTTTGGTATTGTCTAGTAGCATGTTTGTTTTTTATTTTTATTTTTTCTATTTAATTATATATAATTTGTCTACTCCGAATATTCATGAATTAAAACTTAAGATTTTGCTATTTTTAAAAGTTAAAAATTTAAATTGAAAATTTTAAAATCAAAAGTACCAAAGTGTAATTAATGTTTATACTAACAAATAGTGAAATAAATAAATTTGACATACATTTAGATAATAAAAAAAAAACTAAGAATGATTTTTTTTTTCTTGGTGAATAAAAACTAAAAACGCTCTTGTTACTAGATAACACCTTACTAACTTTTTTCCTGTTCAGATTTAATTTTACTGAGTCCTAAATAGTGAATTAACCAGGAATTCAGTTGGGAAATTGTATAGTATCATCAACTCATTACGAATGAACACAGGATTGGTGTTTTGATCAATAATTTTCTACTTGGTGGAAGAGCGAAAGTGTTGATTCAAAAGCTTAAACACACACATACATATAACATAAACGTATTCATCATCGATGCAGATGACAACTCGGTAGCAATTCATTTAGTTGCTTAATTTCATATTTTTGTATGTGTATTTGTGAAGCTAAAGGAAACCTTAGTTTAACTGATATAAATTATTAATATCTTTATAGTAGATATGGGATATGAAAGTTTAATTTTCCAATAATTTTAAAAACATCAAATTTATCAACCAAATTTTTAATATTAGTTGACATTTTTTATTAATTTTATCTTTCTAATTGTCGAACATTATTAATACAATAAATATTAATGAATTAGTACATAATTGAATATTAAAAATTTAATAATAAATTTGATAAATATAGTATTGCTCTAGTTTTTATACTTTAAATGAAAAAAAAATTAAACATATCAACAATATGGACTAGGACTTGCAGATTCAGATTGGTTTGAAAAGGTAATAAGTGGGCCGAGATAGTAGAAATGAAGAAGAGCTTGCGAGCTATAGAACAGATCGGTAGGCGGGACCTAAACCCAATAAGAATGGTTCACCGAGAAAAGAGGATTGGAAGGCTTTGAGTCTTAAAAAGAAACAAAAGAAAAAGAAAGGGTTTTTTCTATATATGCCAAGGCCGCGCGAAGACTTTTGCCATCTATTTAGTTCAAAATTTCTCTCCAAATCACTAAGTATTTATGCGTGAATTACCTATTATATTTTTACTGTCCACATCTTCTTTTTCTTTCGATCCCTCTCTATTTTTCTCTTTTATTTATTCCATTCTTTCTTTATTATTGTTTTTTCTTGTATAAACTCATTCTTATCCTGTGGTTTTCATTTAACTAATGTAACTTCAATTTTATAAATCACAATTTATCCAGATTATCAAGAAAGAAATAAATTACTTTATTTATAAAAAAATAGAAACTATATTAACTCAAAGCTTTAGAGGACACTACATGCATATTTTTAGAAAAGAAAGGAAAATTTCAACAATAGCAGAAAATGATAGAGCAAGGAAAAGAAAGAGAGAACAGAAAAAGAGAGAAATGATAGGGGAAGAAAAAACCAACTTGGACAGCCCCCTCCCTGCTTCCCGATGACCCGCCCCCAACCTGGGCCCAGCCTCCCGGATAACCCGTCTCCCACCCAGGCCCAGCCATCCTCCCCCAACAACATAACCCGTTGCCCACCACCCCCTTTCCATGACCCACCCGGGCCCAGTCTCCTCATCCCCCTTCCTCGTTCCTCTTCCTATCCTCCAGGGTATCCGCCACCCACCAGGGCCCAATTCGCAACTCCTAAGGGTAATCCGACCTACCTGGACCTATTCCCCAAGTAGTTTGGTATACAAAAATTTGTCAACCCAATCCAACTTAATCTGGCCGATCCAACCCAACTCAACTCAATCCATTGAAAAATCTGAATTTTTGGATTGGGTTGGGTTGGGTGGTAAAAAAATCCGATTAACCCTACTTAACCCGTATATATATTTAAAAAAAAAAAATTTCCCCCTCCTCTCTCTCAATTTTCCATTTGTGATTTTGAGTTCCTAGTTCAATTACTATATTGTATTTCAATTCTTCATTTGTGATTTTTTTATTTTTTTTTCAAAAAATATACATGCTGTACTAATATTTTTTACTTCCGAAATGCATGTCATTAATGTCATAAAGCAATTTGTTTTTCTTGTTAAACTCATAATTAAAAGAAAGTAAGTGAAAGAATGAATGAATGATTTTTTTTTTCGATTTGAACAACCTGTAAACAATGCCTTATTAATTGATTTATATAAAATATAATAAGAATTTGATGTCTCGAGTATTCGTTTTTATGCTAAAATGTTGCAACCAATCCAATATGGGAAACTTGAAAATGATATTGCTTTCTTGTAACTTTTCTGTGACCTGAACAAAGAAATATATACTAATGTTTAATTAATTTTATTTACTTAATCAAATTAATATTATTTAATATATACTATTTGTAGTTTTTTGCATTATAATAGTTCATGCAATTTATTTTTGCAAAAATAAAGAGGAATGAAGTTAAGTTATTGACTAAAATTTAATTTATTAAAAAATTAANTATTAATAAAGTAATTCTAAAGCTGAAAACTAATCCTAAAAATGAAAATAGCAAATATTATAAAACTGCCATTATAATCTGAAAATAACTAAATTATGAAACTGCCATTATAGTACGAAAATAGCTAAAATTATGAAACTGCCATTATAAGATGCATATTTTTAAAATGACATCGTTTCGTCTTCGTAATTTTCGAATATCATTACTACATTCATATCTTGCTTGGACATCATACTTAAATGATCATTAGGCTTCGGAAAAGTGTTCAAGTCATTTAGAAACTTGAATAGATCTTTATTTATAATTCTCTTCACAAATTCAAACATTTTCTCTTTAATCTTTTTAATTAAAAAACGCATCACTAATTTACTAGGTAAGATGATATCATCATCTTTTAATTCAATACTAAAATATTACTATATGATGTCTGCATCACAGTGCCAACTCATACCCAAAACTCATCTTCCTCCTCTGTTTAAAAAAAACAAAAAAAAATTGCAGGATCAAAACATATCTAAAATAGTTTTCAGATAATTAACTAAAATTTTCAAAAATAGAAATGTCTACCGACCCATCATCGGCTCCCGGTGACCTACAGTCACCTTTCCTCCCTCCGTTTAGTATCGACAATATGCTCTAAAAATACTGCGGCGAGTTCGGAGCAAGGAAACTGAGGCACTTCGTGCTAACCAGCTTAGCTTGGGCACTGAAAGCGTTCCACACCATGGTCATGATCTTTGCGGATCGTGAACCGGACTGGAGGTGCTTGGAGGGCGGTATTGGGTCCGGATGCGATGCAATGGCCAAGACCATTTGCGGGTTCGAACCAATCTCTTCTAATTTCTTTTATGGTTAATGTATTGCAGGTTAACAGAGTGAAGAAAAAATAAAAAATAAAAAGAGAGAACAGAGAGAAGAGGAGGAGAGAAGGAGAACATAAAAGAAAAAAAAAAAGATAAATAATTTTTTTAAGAGAGTTAGAGAGAAGGGAGAAAATAGAGAGATGAAGAATAAAAAATAAAATGACTATTTTACATGTTAAATGTAAAAAAATTTAACTAACGGTTAAAAAAAATTTAAAATTTGAGCATCGTATTTAAAATTATGCTATATTATAAAGAATATTTGTAAAATTTTCCATTTTTTTTCCCACTCCCCTTACTCTGTTCTTTCTATTTTTTTCTCTCTTTCACTGTTATTTTTCTTTCTTTCTTTCTCAACAAGCTCAATTTATCTTTTTTATTTTTTATTTTTTATTTCACCTAAATTCATTTATCTCAATGATAAACTTGTAAAATTTTAATAAATTTTTTAATTAAATTTTTCTTATCAACTTAAAGCAAGTGTTAATTTTTATTTTTGAAAAAAATTCTTTTTTAAAAAGAGATCTATAAAAGGAAATAAGTTTGAGTGAAAAAAGGAGAGAGAGATTGTTGAGAGCGTACAAAAGAAAGAAAAGATAGAAACTTATTAGTGAGTATTCTCTTTATTTTATTTTGAAAAGACAACAAATAAAAATATAATTAATTGATAATTTACGAATAAATACACAGTAATTTGGACGAAACTATACATTTTAAAACAGTAGGCAAAAGTCTTCAAGTGGCCCGTGCAGTGGGCTAGGGATGTGCATCGGTTATGATCCGATTTATTTTGAAAATAACCAATCCGATTCAATTAGTGATCGGTTTTTATTTTTTCAATCCGATCTGATCCGATCTATACATTAAATCCAATCAAATCCAATCCAATTAGTAATTGGATTGGATCGGTTATATTAATCGGTTTGGTAAAAAACTTTCATTTAATTTTTTAGAGCTTTAATCTAAAACAAGACAAATGAACATTAAACTAAAACAAAATTATTAAATCAAAACAAAACAAATATACTACACTAATACAATAATTCACATTTAAACTCCAACAAAACATAACAAATATACTACACTAATACAATAATTAAATAATCCAACATCCACATTAAACTAATACAACAAAGCCTACACAACTTCAAATTTAAAATAAAAATTCACCATAAAACAACTAGTGGAAAAGTCAAAAATTAGAATGCCATGACAAACTTGAGAGTACACATTGCTTTGCTTCTTGAATCATTCAACAGCAATCTCCTTAACATCTTTTAGGAAATCTACAACATGAACATAAAACAAATTAACAAATATATTACTAAATCTATCAATTAAAACAATTCTCATTATGAACAATAAAAATTAGCCAAAAAAATATTACAATTACCTGCAGCACATTCTTCAACTTGCTCTGCAACTTCATTGAGGTCAATAATTAGTGAGGATCGGATCCAATTTTGAGTGCAAATAAGTGCTTGCACTGTCTTTGAAGATAGTGAACTTCTAAATTGATCAATGATGCGACCTCCGGTGCCAAAAGCAGATTCAGATGCCACAGTTGATACAGATATAGCTAAAACATCACGGGCAATATGAGATAAAACTTTATATCTACAAGCATTCCTCTTCCACCAATCCAATACATCAAAGTTAGTATCATCCACATCCTCACATGCCTCTGTCAAATACCTATCAACTTCTGTTTTGATATCCAAACTATCATTCTCTTTCAAAACCCTTTTGTATTGAGCACGGTAAAATTGGTAAGCATCAAATTCAGATATGTCAACATCCATATTATTAGTTGGTTCTGAAGATGGAGTCCCACTTGAATTGCTTAAGATACTATCGTATTCCCCATACATGCAATTCAGAATATTCAGAAACCTATCAGCCAACTGATTGGTCCTTATCTTGTCACCACCACATAATATACCCACAGAAAATTTTAACATGCGTATTTTGTGTCTTGGATCAAGCAAAACAGCAATAAACAAGTAGGGATTTATTTTTTCTACTCCTCCCCAGTATTTATCAAATTTCATTTTCATGTTTGTTGCCATTTAACTAAGAATATGATTATCACATTTTATCCAATGCTCCAACTGAGTATGAATGAAACAAATTTGATCTAAAAAACTGTTACAAGTAACATACAAAGATCCAGAAAACTTCAAGGTTGCACTTTGAAAAATTTTCAAAAACTTGATGAATACACGGGCATTAATCCAATCTTCCTTTTCAGGAGCACCTCTACTTTGACCACATAACTAATTAATATAACTAATCTCCTCATCCTCTAAACGCTCAAATGCTTTTTCAAACTTTTCTGCAGCTTCCAACATTAAATAAGTAGAGTTCCATCTAGTAGAAACATCAAGACACACAAGTTTTTGAGAAAAAATTCTTTCTTTTTCAGCACAAGCTTTAAATCTTTGGGCCCTAGCAGGTGATGACCTTACAAATCTCACTGTATTTCGAATCCTATTGATAGATTTATGATAGTCTTTTAATCCATCTGAAACAATAAGATTCAAGATATGTGCTGAATATCTAAGATGCATGTAATCACCATTCAATATTGCTCCATCCCAATTTTTCACTTTTCTAGTTACATATGCAACAGCTCTGTCATTAGAACTTGCATTATCAACTGTCACGATAATAACTTTCTCAATACCCCAATTTGACAAACATTGCTCAATAGCTTAACCAATTGTTTCACCTTTATGGTTTGGAATTTGGCAAAAGTTAAGAATTCTCTTTTGTAAATTTCAATCACCATCTATAAAATGGCTAGTAAGCACCATATAACACATATTTTGTCCAGAGGTCCATGTATCAGTGGTAAGACTAATTCTATAGTTGTTCTTAGAAATATTAGTTTTTAGCTTCTCTTTTTCATCTAAAAAGAGTTGCATGCAATCCTTAGTGGCTGTGGTTCGAGAAGGGACTACAAATCTAGGCTCCAATTCCATGCAAAATTCCCTAAACCCTTCACCTTCCACATGGATAAAGGGTAATTCATCTTTAATTATCATTTTTGCAAGTGCAAGCCTACTTCTTTCTAAACTAAAAGAATGGGCAGTAAGACAACCTCCTTCTACACCACTTTTAGGTTGGAAAGATAAAGTTTTTTGCCTCTTGTCTAACCTATTTGGATATTTGGCACATCGGTTAGCTAAATGACTCAACAAATTTGAGGTACCATTTTTTCTACTACCACATGCATAATCTTGTTTACAATATTTGCAAACAGCCCTTTCATTTTTTTTAGCATCTACAATTTTATCAAAATGATCCCAAACAACCGAGGGAGGCTTTGTAGGTTTTCGGTTTGTACTTACAGATAAGCTTTGGGACTCCGAAGGACCTTCGGCATTTTCAGCAGTAGAAGGAGTTGAGCTGCCAACTGCTTGGGGCTGTGGTGTATCATCTGGTTGTGTATCAGGTGTAGTGCTTTTTTCATTAACACTGCATGAATCCATCTGTAATAGAAAACATGAATACTTAGTGTAGGTCACAACTTTACTACTTATATCCATCAAATCTAATCCAATCAAATTACAATTGGTATTAATTAGTTTTCAAACAACTATATAACTAATTCCATTATCAAACAACTATGTATTACAAGGCAGTTTAAATTCTGCATAAATTGGGGTATTAATTGCTGAAAGTTAGTGAAAATTAGTGAAAATTATTGCTGTTAAGTTAGGTACACAATATATAACATTTGTGCTGGCTAGGCTAGCATGAGCAAGTCATCATCAGCACTGTTTAACTCCACTTTGATTTTCAAATATGTTCCAATTCCACTTTGATTTTCAAATATGTTCCAATTTAACTCCACTTGGCTTGTTTTAAGGTCATATATTACGGCATTATGTAATTTAGACAACAAAAGGGTACAAAATTATTCTTTTCAATTTATTTCAGCCCTGTTCCAATTGAAACTCTCAGCTACAAATTATCAAACATCTTATTTACAAAAAAAAAAACTCTCAGCAACATATAATCAAACACCTTATCTACACGAAAAAAATTTAATTTGGTGTACAAAGACCCCTTGTAGAAGGACCCAAAATGATGAGTACAAATAAAATATATACAACCAAAATATATTCTTCTCCTTTACAAACTCAAATAAAAAAATACCAGTGTTCAATTGGGCAAAAAATACCAGTGTTTAACCGGGTAAAAAACCAAATAAATTTGTCTCTTACATTGAATTGGTGCTGCTTCAATGTGTCGTGGAATCGGCTGGAGCAGGAAACGGAACCACCAGCCACCAGCCACCAGCCACCAGCCACCAGCCACCAGCCACCAGCTACCAGCCACCAGCCACCAGCTACCAGCCACCAGCCACCAGCTACCAGCCACCAGCAAAAGGAAGAATAAACTGAAGACCGAACCACTAGCCACCAGGAAGAGAAACCGAAGACTGAACCACCAGCCACCAGGAAGAGGAAGATGACCCAGACACCGGCAGCGGCAGCGGCAGCGTCAGTCGGCAGTCGGCAGTCGGCAGAGCAAATTTCCAACTACACGGGGATGGGGTGTGCGATGGTCTCACATCTGATTGCCCTAACCTACCCATAGAACATGATCCAGTGTTTGCAGGTTCACCATAAAATGGTGAACCAGCCAATAAAAACACGCCACGTAGTAAAAAAAATATTTTTAAAAAATTATATAGTGATCGGTTTGGATTAGATCGGTTTTGGTCGGTTTTTGCACCCAAAACCGATCCGAACCGATCCAACCTTCGGTTTTTGATTTTTCAAAACCGATCCAATCCAATTACACTCAAATAACCGATCCAAACAGGTTGGATTGGATTGGATCGGTTGTTTTAATCGATTAATCGGTTTTTCTGCACACCCCTAATCACACGGATACCATGGCAGGTCTTAAATAAATGGAAGTAAGATTCTTCGGCTTCGCCACCGATTCCACAACTTCTTTCACCTCCGCCAATTTTCTCACTAACCAGATCTCGAGTTCCTATATAATAGTTTTTATTTGTTTTATTATACTCACAAATTATATTGCGCGCATTTCAATATAAGCCAGGTGTTATGTTTACATATTAACCTTCCTCAGCTGACTAAAACTCTAAAAACACAAAATGTACAGTGGGGCTGCTATTGAATTTCATGAAATCTGAGGAATAATTTTGTAATTAAATCAAAATTCTAAGTTTTTTGCAATTTATTTATTCTAATTTTATTATATATGTTTTTCAATGCATATTGGTTCTTATTTCAACATAAATTGATTATTGGAATGTGCAATTATAAATTTGTTTTTTATCCGATAAATATAACGAAAAATAAATAACAGTAGAGAATGTTGATAAAATTCATAAATTAATTAAGATAAATTTTTATAATCAGATGAAATTTCAAAAATTACAAATCAAGTTTTCTATATATATATATATATATATATATTATATTTTTATAATTTTCAAGAATTCTTATAAACAAACAATTAAAAACTAAAATCTTTTATTATGTATTTTCTTTTCTTTTTTAATATTCGTATTGATTTTCTTAGACCTAGAAAATGTGCACTGTAATTCTTTATATAAATGTGGTTTCATGATACTTCCAAACTCAGGATAATATTAATTACCAAAAAGGAAAAATTAATGAATTAATGCACCGCATTCTCGGTTTTGACAGAAGGATTATTCTTATCTTCATGCCTGAAATCATTGGGGAATCCTAGTGGGTTTTATTATTTTTTTTCTCAAAAAAATATTTTTTTCCCCTAATGATTCGAATCAAACATGATGAACAATGTGATCAAGTTATAATAAAATATATACTAATATACATTGATATATCTATATATATATGTGTGTGTGTGTCGTTTCAATCATGAAGAAAGAATCTATTTTAAGTTCGAAAGTAGTACATTAATCAAACTATAATGAATTTCTTGTTTGCAAAGCAAGCATAAAAAATATATATATAAAAATTAAAAGAAACAGATATGAGATGGAATTGAGCATGACCATAGAGTGATATATAGTTAATAATTTTCCAGCAGTCGGGGGTACTGATCAGAGAGCCATATGAGAGAGAAAAATGGGAGATGTGTTGCTGCAAAAATGGGTTTTGGAAGTTAAGGAAGGGCTCAAAAACATGGTAGATCTTCCAGCGGAAACAGAGCACTGGAAAAAACGTTCGATCTACCAAATACCAACCTGCCTCACAGACCTTAACAAGAAGGCCTTCAAGCCCCAGATTGTGTCCTTCGGTCCCTACCACCACGGACAGCACCAGGTGAAGCCAATGGAGGAGCACAAGCACCGTGCTCTTCTCCATTTCCTCAAGCGATGTGGAAAACCAATCGAGATGTTCCTCAGCTCGCTCGCTGAGGTTGTGCAGAATCTTAAAGACTCCTACGACCCGCTCGGTCCCGAGTGGAAAGACGATACATGTAGGTTCTTGCAGCTTATGATCCTCGATGGCTGTTTCATGCTGGAAGTTTTAAGGACTTGTTATACTCATAGATCCGACGATTACTCTCCCAACGATCCCATTTTCAGTATTCATGGTAAGCTCTATATTATGCCTTACTTCAAGCGCGACATGTTGATGCTTGAGAATCAGTTGCCTATGTTGGTGTTGCACAAGCTGCTTGCCGTTGAGAGTGACCATGTCAATTATCAGGTTCATGTAGATTTTTTTTTTATCTTAAAATTCTTTTGGGTTTTTTTCAATTAAAAAAACATTCATCAATTCTATAAAATTCAAAAGAAAACATTACAAAAAGAATAAAAACATCGCAACATACTCATAGATTGTTGTGTTTTATATAAAAACATTACAAAATATAAAATTCAATGTCGGGCGCCATAATGTGTACACCAAATAGATTTTGTATAATTTCTCAGTCTATATATAAATATATGTATGTATTTAGCTAGGTGGATCAGTATTAGTTTGTTAAATATCGATCTCATGGTGATTTACAGCACGATGAAGAATTTGTGAACAGGCTCATACTTTTGTATTTCGAGACCACAGAGAGTGTGCCTAAACTGGGAAAGTGCCTGCACGTGCTGGACGCATACAGGAAAACCCTTCTTCATGACCCCAAAGGGAATTCAAACCAATCGTGGAATATGATTGTCACAGGCGGCGAAGGCATAATTCGATCAGCAGTGGAGCTGAACGAAGCCGGAATCAGATTCAAGAAAAGCCGAACCACGAGTCTCAAGGACATCTCCTTTTCCGGCGGTGTCCTCAGGCTTCCGGTGATCGTCGTCGACGATACGACCGAGTCTATGTTCCTCAACCTGATGGCTTTCGAGCGGTTCCACGTTGGCACAGGCAATGACGTGGCGTCATATATCTTCTTCATGGACAACATCGTAGACAGTGCGCTGGACGTTGCTCTGCTGCATTCGATGGGGATTATCCAAAATGCCATCGGAAGCGATAAAGCTGTTGCTAAGCTGTTCAATTCGCTGTCCAAGGATGTGACTCTGGATCCGGAGAGTAGTCTCGATATGGTGTATAAAAGTGTGAACAAGTACTTCAAGCATCCGTGGAATAAGTGGCGTGCAAATCTAATGCATACTTATTTTAGAAATCCATGGTCCATTATTTCCCTTGTTGCTGCATTTTTTCTTTTCGCACTCACCATTCTTGAGACTGTTTATACTGTTTTTGACTTGTAATAATCTTGTTCCCATTGTCCACATTATTTATGCTCTGTTAGTTGAGCTTCTAATTAGTCTTTTGGGTTGACGCTAGTGATATTTAACAAGTCTAGAACTTAAAAAGTCAAATATTGTAAAATGTTTATTTCATAAGAATAAAGCCTTTTGCAGTAGCATACCTTTATTCCTCTGTTTTTCATGTGCCTAATCTAGTTTGTCCCAACAAATTTGGTATCAGAGCCTATATCAAAATCAGTTTCAATGTGTTAAAAAAATTTAGTTTTTTTTTCCCATACTCAATAGCCTAAAATTCAGTCACCATTCTTTTCTCTTATTTTTCCAAGCCAAGTTCAAATTTTTGAAGGAGAAAATTATGAATATTTAGTGGACAGATGGAAACATTCTACATTTCACAAGATCTATGGGATATAATAAAATATGACTATCCAGGATCACCTGTATCTGAAATTTCTTCAAGCTGGACACATGAGCAAAAAGTCCAATACAAAAGGAACAAGAAGAGGGATGCAACGGCACTTTGACAAGGGGTATATATGCAAATCAAATATTTATTTTATTATTGTAAAAGCGTAGAAACTGAACCATATAATCCTTGGTACTTGGATTGTGGCTGCAACAACCATATGTCGAGAAGAAAAAAATTGTTCTGTGGAGCTTGATCGCATATGCACTTCTCAAGTAAACTCTGATGCAAAACTTCTTGGTGCTGAAGAAAAAGATGTTGTTGCTGTCTCAACTAGAGAAGGTATAAAAAAAAAATACATTCTAATGTTCTTTATTTGCCTAATTTTTCTCAAAATCTATTTTTGATGATGATAAATGTGTTATTGTTGATAAGAAAAACAATAAAATAGTGGCAAAAATAAATATGTCAAGCAATAAAGTGTTTCTTGTTGAAATGCCATTAAAAGAAAATTTTGTTTTCAAGTGAGCTTTTCAATATGTGTTATTTGTGCCATTTGAGATATAGTCACTTTAAATAGTTAAGAAGTTCACTTATTGAAGAGAAAGAATATGGTGATTGGACTTCCAAACATTGAAAGAGAAGGGAAGACATTGTGAAGGCTGCATACATGGCAAAATGCATAGGCTTCCATTTCTTAAAACATCATAGAAAGCCAAAGCTCTTCTAAAATTTATACATGCAGACATATGTGGACCTATGAAAACTCTTTCTTTGAATAACAAGAGAAATTTCATTCTCTTTGTTGATGTCTTTGACAGAATTGAAGAAATTAAAACAGATCTGCAGTTAACCACATTAATTCCAATAACTCCTAACATTTAGGGATTATATTTATTTATCTTTTAGATTGTACAACTATTTACATTTATTGTGTACAGAATAAGGAATTATTTTTTGTATTACTTTCCTTTCCTAGAACTAAAGGCAACCTAGGTTTTCTTCTATATAAGTTAAAAAGCCTGTAACTTTAGAAAATAGAATACAAATTCAATTTCTCGTACTTGTTTTCATCATATCATAGCCAAATTAGGGTTCTAAGTTTTTTTTTCCTATCATTTGTTGCTTTCTTAGCTTACTATAGAATGTTTTTTTTTCCTTAAGCAGCCTTAATTGCTGCCTTTGTTTTGAGTTATTTAACTAGCCTCTTCTCATATCTTGTTTCCTTTTTCCATTCAAATATGTCTACCACCACCTTTCAAAGTGACAATCCTACTCTTCAAATCACCACAACAAGACTTAATGGTACCAATTTTCTAGACTGGACTCACTTTGCCAAGCAATTCTTCAAGAGTAGAGGAAATACGAGAAATGTATTTGGAGCTATTGTAGAGCGAAAGGAGACATATCCAAAGTATACCACGTGGGAGGCTGAGAATTCAATTGTGATGTTGTGGTTGGTGAACTCAATGCTACCTGAAATCAGCAAGGGATTGGGGCTTCTCCCTTCAACCAAGGAAGTCTGAGATGCTGTAAATCATAGTTATTCAAAGATTGGTGTTCCTGCTCAAATTTATGAATTGAAAACTCAAATTCATAAGACCACATAAGATACAATGACTATGACTCAGTATTATAATACAATGAGAAGTTTATGGTTGAAACTTGACATATACTAGAATCTTGAAATGGAGATTGCTGTTGATTCTGTAAAAGTGAAGAAGTTTCTAGACTTTGAAAGGGCATTTGAGTTCTTGGCTGGAATTAATTTGGAGTTGGATCAAGTAAGAGGTCAAGTGCTAAGTAGACAACCTATCCCATCATTAGAAGAGGTTCATGCTTTTGTGAAAGGGGAAGAAAGCAAAAGGAATGTGATGCTTATTAATTTGAGTATAAGGAATACCACTGCTATTGCACCAATCAATTCTGCATTGGTGGCTTCTAATGCTGCTTCTTAAATTGGAGCACCAAAAAGTGAAGGAAAAAATCCATTTGAGAGGGATAACCTATCGTCTGACTATTGTCACAAGTCTCGACATACTAGATATAGATGCTGGAAACTTCATGGAAAAACCCAAAACATGTCAAAGAACTGGAAATCAGCAACTTGAAGTGGACAAGCTCATGAAGTAGTAGCCACGGAGACCCTACAAGATGGGTTCAATTCAAGACTTGCACCAAGAAATATGTTCGACAATGAAGAGATGAAAAAACTGAGGGGTCTTTTGAATCAACTTGAGCTCCAAGTTTAAACACAAGGTCTAACAATCCTTCTTGTTTATTTGTTCACACAGGTAATGTCCAAACATTTAATGCTTCTCATAGTTCATAATCTAACACCTAGATTATATATTCAGGTGCCTTTAATCATATGACAAATAAAACTAAATTATTTTATACTTATTTGTCATATTCTGATAGAGAAAAAATTAAGATTGATGATTGCTTATTTTCTTCTATTGCTGGTCAAAGGATTGTTCATATATCTTATAGCATGTCATTAAAATATGTTATGCATGTACCAAAGTTATCCTACAATTTACTGTCTATTCGAACACTTACCAAGGATTTAAATTGCAATGTGTAATTTTCTCCTTCCTACTATATTTTTCAGGACTATATAACGAGGAGGATGATTGGACATGCTGAGGAAAAAAAAAAAACTCTACTACCTAAAACCACCTATGAAGGATGGTAGCTTCGTTTGCCAAGTAATGATTTCTTCTTGTACTCTTGATGGTAACGAAAAAATATAGATTTGGCATAGGAGATTAGGACATCCTTCATTTCTCATTCTAAAAAGTTTATTTCCTTCTATATTTGAAAAAATAAATGTACTTGAGTTTCATTGTAAGGTATATGAACTTGCAAACCATCATCTTGTATCTTTTCCTATTAGTAATTCAATAAAAAGTACTCATTTGAGTTTAATCCATTCGGATGTATGGGGTCCCTTTCGTGTGTCAAATATTGCTGGAGCTCACTGGTTTGTTACATTTATTGATGATTGTACACAAACAACATAGGTTAAAGACAAAATCTGATTATGTGTTTCATAAGATGGTATCCACTCATTTTAACACAAAAATTCATACTCTAAAATCAGATAATGGTCGAGAGTACTTCAATGGTAATATTTTCCATCATTCATCTTGTGTAGATACACCATAGCAAAATAGAGTGACTGAAAGGAAGAATAGACATTTGCTAGAAGTGGCTAGGTCCCTACTTTTTGAAATGAATGTACCTAAAAATTATTGGGGTGAAGCTATACTTACTGCTACTTATCTTATGAATCGTCTACCTACTTGAGTCTTGAATTCTCAATCTCCCATTGACATTCTTTCTAAAAAAATTCCTCAATTTCGAGGTATGGGGAATCTTCCATCAAAAGTATTTGGATATGTTACATTTCTCCATGGTCAGTCATTCATGAAGTAAACTTGATCCAAGAACAATTAAAAGTTTTGTTTCTTGGATACTCTTCCACTTATAAAGGGTATAAGTGCTATGATTCTCAGTTTAGGAAATTTTTTTCCTCAATGGATGTCACTTTTTTTGAACACCAATGCTATTATTTTAATGCTTATATTCAGAGGGAGAATTCTATTGAAGATGGGATGTCAATTTTGAGTTCTAATATGTATATTTCTGATTTTGAGTATCTTTTATCTTTACCTCATAAAAATCCAATCTGCCTAATCAGTCCATTGATGGTTTGCACTCTCATATTCTTAACCAATAAAAGGCAAATGAAAATGAAGCAGAAAATATTTTTGAAACATCTAAAAACTTGCTGATAGTTGAGGAACCTGAGATTCAGGTGTACACAAAGAAGAAAAAGTGCAGGGCCAAGCATCTGAACCTATGACAGGTATAGAAAATACAATTATAACTCCTAATGTTGGTAAAGTATTTATACTTATGGCTGGAATGAAACATGTTATTACAACCCCTACTACCAATGATAGACCAGAAGTGTTTAAAGACCACGATATTCCTATTGCCTTTAGGAAAAGCACCTAGAAAGTTTACTAAACATTCTACTTCGAATTTGTATTATTTTTTACCGTTTGTCTCCTACCACTACTACAGAAAATAATCATCGACGACGGCCTTACTTTTTATATATACGTCGGTTATAAAAGAGAGCCAACATTGATAAAATAAGACGACGGTTAGAAAAAATCAACGACGGTTTATCTACAACCGTTGTCTAAAGTTACATCAACAACGATGGTTAATTAATAAAACCCTAAAATACACGTGGCAGCAACGTGGACACCACGTGTATGGTGAAGACTATAGACGACGGTTCCTAGGAACCGTCGTCTATGATGTAAGTATAGACGACGACGATTTATTTGTTTTTACCCGTTGTCCTTTTGTGTATATTTATCCACGTGGCGCTCTTACGTTTAGTCTCTGAAACGCGGTTTTAACGTTCAAAATAGCTGTTGCAAAAAATATAGCCGTTAGTAATTTTTTTTGCTTATATATTTTCATTTTGGTTCTCAATCAAATTTACTAAATTCAATTCTCCCATAATTTTTGTTCAAATTCTTTTAGTGGTGATAAAAAATATTCAAGTAGCATTTATTTAGAATTTAAGTCATCAATTTATTGAAGCTTGAAGTTGATTTTTGTAAAAAAATTCACTATCGAGGTAAGTAATTTTATGCAATTAACTACATTAAATATTTATGTTATTGCATTATCATTTAAATTAAATTAGTTATATACTTTTATTTTCATGAATAAATTATTTTATAATATTAGGTTATGAACATTTAAATTTTACAATGATATATATATATATGTTTTCCATTTATTAAATTTGTTAGTTTGTTTAAATATTTGATATGTTATAATCTCATATAGTATTGTTATTTATTATATATTTTATGTTGTTGTAGTTAATTTTAGAATATAGTAAAATAATAAGCTTATTATAGTTGTGTAATTATCGTTGTAGATCTCTATATTTATTGTTTATTTATTTATTGTTATCTATTTATTTTCTATTATTGATTTGATAATTATTAAATGTTGGTTACATTGTTAGTAATATATTATTTATTGCTATATTTTAAATCATTCTTGTTTAAATTAGTTTTAATTAGTTGTTATTTAAAAAGATAAAATGGACAAATCATGGATAATGATGGATAGGAGAACCGATGCATTTCAAAAGGGTTTTGAAATGTTTTTAAAATTTACTAAGAAAAGTGCAAATAGAGATGGTAAAATTCGATGTCCTTGTAAATGTGGGAATTTATTTTTTTAGCACTATTGAAGAAGTGAGAGTGCATGTATATTTTAAGGGGTTTGATACGAATTATCGTAAGTGGATTTTACATGGAGAAGAGTTGGAAGAGTTTGAAGGATATCGTGGAGATTGTTTTAGAGTTAGTGGAATTAGTAAAAGCAATAACACTGAAAGTTATTTTACCCACATAAATACGGATGATGAAGATGTGGTGGGTAATAATATTGATATGGTGAATGATGCTTGTGACAAGTTCGTGGATAATCCTGGTGAATTTAAGAAGTTATTGGAGGATGCCGAAACTCCTTTGTATCCAGGTTGTATGAACTTTACTAAACTATCTAGTTTGGTAAAGTTGTCCAACCTGAAATTGAAATACGGTCTTTCGGACACAAGTTTTTCTAAATTATTAAAGTTGTTGCGAGAAATGCTACCGAGTGATAACGTTTTGCCAGATTCTATGTACAACGTGAATAAGACTCTAACAGCATTGGGCATGGATTATGAGAAGATACATTGTTGTCGCAACAACTGCATTCTTTATCGAAAAGAATATGAAGTGCAAGAAAGTTGTACTAAATGCGGAGCATCGAGGTGGAAGGAAACTGACGATGGAACTAAATGTGTAAATGTCCCTCATAAAGTCATGTGGTATTTTCCACCCATTCCACGGTTCAAGAGGATGTTTCAAAGCGTTGACACATCTAAAAATCTAACGTAGCATGCAAATGAACGAAAGGTCGCAGTTGGAAAGTTAAGTCATCCCGCCGATTCATCCTTTTGGAAGCTAGTTGATCGCATGTGGCCTACTTTTGGTAAAGAATGTCAAAACTTTAAGGCTTGGGATTGCAGCTGATGGCATTAACCCACATAAGCATATGAGTTCTCAATACAGTTGTTGGCCTGTGCTTACAGTTACATATAATATTCCACCATGGTTGTGTATGAAGTGGAAGTTTATAATGTTGACAGTGTTGATATCTGAACCGAAGCAGCCTAGCAACGATATAGATGTTTATCTGCAGCCATTGATTGACGATTTTAAGCAGTTGTGGGATGAGGGGGTGCGAACTTGGGATGCTTGTAAGCGGGAATTTTTCACTTTGCGAGCAATATTATTGTGGATTATAAATGACTTCCCTGCATATAGTAATTTGTCTGGTCATACCACTAAAGGATATTTTGCTTGTCCTATTTGCAGCGAGAACACGTGTGCTCAAAGTATGAAAAATGGTAGAAAAATGAGTTATTCCGGACATAGGAGTTTTCTTTTTGAGTGATCATCATTTTCGAAAGCAAAAGAAGTCTTTCAATGGATTTCAGGAGTTTCGTCCAACTCCTTTACCTGTGACGGAAGAATATATACTTCAAAAATTTGACTCTAAGTCATTTGATAGCGGTAATAAGAGAAAAAAGTCTACTGCTGATCAATATTACTGGAAGAAGAAATCTATATTTTTTGAACTTGACTATTGGAAGTCATTGTATGTGAGGCATAACTTAGATGTCATGCATATTGAAAAAAATGTATGTGAGAGCATTGTTGGCACATTGCTTAACATTCCTGGTAAAACTAAAGATGGACTTAATTCTCGGCTTGATTTGGTCGAAATGGGCATAAGAAATGATTTGGCTCCTGTTGTTGAAGAGAAAAGGACATATCTACCACATGCATGCTACACATTATCCAAAGAAGAGAAGAAAACTTTTTGCAAGTGTTTGGCAAATTTAAAAGTTCCCGATGACTACTCTTCAAATTTTTGGAATATTGTGTCCATGAATGATTTAAAGTTGAAAGGCATGAAATCTCATGATTTACATACCTTGATGCAACAACTGATGCCTGTTGCACTACGATCAGTCCTCCCAACAAATGTCCGACATGTAATAATGAGATTTTGTTTTTTCTTCAACGCTATATGCAAAAAAGAGATTGATGTTTTAAATTTGGACATTATTCAGACAGATCTTGTTAAGACATTGTGTTTACTTGAAAAGTATTTTCCTCCGTCTTTCTTTGATATAATGGTTCATCTAACTGTTCATTTGGTTCGAGAAGTACGATTGTGTGGGCCAGTTTTCTTTCGGTGGATGTATCCTTTTGAGAGATACATGAAAGTGTTCGCAATCATTATTGCCCTGAAGGCTGCATTGTACAGAACTACATCGCTGAGGAAGCAATCGAATTTTGTAGTGAGTATCAAAAAGGCGTGCATGCAATCAAGAACCCACCTGGCTGCCATGAAGCACAATGTGTGAAAGATGATACTGGTGATCCTTTGAAGGGTGGTAATTTATTGGGTATTACTCGTAATCTATGGGAGCAAGTACATTAATACATACTTTCAAATACACCCGAAGTACAACCTTACTTCGAGTAAGTTTAATGCTATAGTAATTAACTTTTGTTGAATATTATATTGAATATTTGTTTACTATAGTCATTAACTTTTGTTGTCTTTAGGAAACATATGGAGAGTTTGAAGTGTGATATTCGTAACAAAACAAGAAAAGTAAAATGGTTTCAAAACGAGCAAAATCGCACTTTTCTTTATTGGTTCCGAGATGAAGTAAGTTTAACATTAATTGTGAAGTATATATAGCAATTTAATTTTATTGGTTCCTAGATTAAGTAACTACATTGCATTTACTAATAGTGCGTGTGGTGTTTTTGCAGATGCAGAAAGAATTGAGTGAACCAGATAATAGTGTGTCACATACATTGAGATGGATTGCACTGAGACCATGTTTTGAAGTAATGAGCTATTCGGGCTACGACATTAACAGAATTGGATACCATACAGTTGAAAGAGACAACAAGCGTGTTACACATAATAGCAGTGTAAGCTTGGTGGCTGGATCGATGCAGTATTCAAGTGCAAAAGACGACAATCCAAAATTCACCGATATGTCATTTTATGGTGTAGTGGTTGAAATATGGGACGTGGATTACATTAAATTTTGAATTCCAGTGTTCAAATGTGATTGGGCTGACATCAATCATGGTGTTAAGACAGATGATTGTGGATTTACATTGGTCAACTTCAACAAACTTGGTCACAAATCTGATCCATTTATTTTGGCTTCTCAAGCAACATAAGTATTTTATGTGGAGGATCCTTGTGATTCACAATGGTCGGTGGTATTAACCACTCCTCATTACACACATACCAAATCTTCTGAATAAGATACATTTGGAGACATTGATTTGATTCACACTCCATTTTCTACGCAAATACCAAATGATGAGATCGCTCTTGATACTGAGGACTGCGAAGAAGTCTGTATTGGTAACGATTGTAATGGAATATGGATTAAAAATAAACAATAATTTTGATTGTGTTTAATTATATCAAGTATGTCCAATTTTTTAATTTAAAGTGTTTTTAATATACAAATTAAATTAATGGTAAATAATATTATTAGGGTTTTGTTGATTAGAAAGTTTATAGTTTGAAATAGTTTAATTATATTAAAATAGTTTAATTAATATAAAATAGGTTAATTATATTAAAATAGTTTAATTATATTAAACAAGATAAATTTAAATTTTATAACAAATTTAGGTGTTAATTAGTAAGTTTAATTTCAATTTTTATTAAAATAGTTTAATTATAACAAAATAGTTTAATTATATTAAAATAGTTCAATTTAAAATTTATAAATTTTAGGTGTTAATTTAAAAAAATAAAATTGTTTTTTGTTTTTAGTTAAAATGACGCCGTTTGGTCCCTATTGGGTAAAACAACGCCGCTTAATTTAGTACTATAGACGACAGTTTATAATAAAAACCGTCGTCTAATGTGTATTGACGACGGTTGGATATATAAACCGTCGTCTATAATGTATATACGACGGTTATATCTAAGAAACCGTCGTCTATACTAAAAACGGTGCCATTTTTGCCCCGTGTTTTCTTTCGTACACGGCATTCTCTTCCATTTTTTTCCATTTCCACAGAAACCCTACACCCGAACTGTTGCCACCGCAACCTTCTCTCCGCTGTTTGTTTCATTTCAACAGGATTGTACTGCATATTCAACCCGAAAATGTAAGGTAAGTAGTCGTCAACATTTTCTGCTCTGCATGTTCAATCCGAAATTTTTTTTTACCGATTTTGTGCTTTAATTTAAATTTTCCCGTGAATATATTGGTGAAAATGTTGAAATGTGTTGGTGCAAATGTTGTTGAAATTATATTGTGCCCGTGAATACATTTAGAAATTTGGTGCAAATGTTGAAATTTTAATGTATGAATATATTGTGAAAATGTGTTGAAATGTTGAGTTTTATTTTGTGCCCGTGAATATTTTTCTTTTGCGTGAAAATTATAGTTGAAATTTTAATGTTTAATTTTTGCTTGGATATATTGTATGTTATATGTTAATATAATATTTTTTGTTTGGATATATTATATGTTAATAAGGCCGAACTTGAATATGAATATATATATATTTGATAAGAAGAATATATGTATATATATATATATATTACATATATATATATATGAATATATATTGGATGAATATATTGTATGAATATTTTGAAACCATGAATATGAATAGACGACGGTTTTTTTAGAATTTTGGAAGTATATATATGATTTCACGACGGGCATATAAAATTAAAGACGCCGGTTTTGTATATATGTTACGGTTTTTGATAATTATTTTTTGTAGATATGGATTTAAATCAAGATCCAACTAATCCTAATGATCAAGACTTTTCCTCAAGTAGGAAGCAAAAGAAGGGTAGAGGACCGTCAAAGTTAGGAAGAATTCATAGACAAGTTGCTAGTGGCGAACTTGGAGAAGTAATATACAATGAGCATGGGGTCAGAGTGAATAAAGCCGGCCAATCTCTAGCTAATTATGAAGGTAGTTATACACAATCTCAAATACCGATCACCTACAAGAGTTGGAACGATGTTCCAACAAATTTGAAAAATACATTATGGGAGACAATAAAGGTAATAATACAACCAATTTCAATTTAATTAAAATATTTGGTTAATTAATTTCATGATTTTATTATTATTGAGCTAATAATACGTTATTTTTTTTGTAGGACTTTTATAACAAGGACGAATCATTGAAACATAAAACTTTGAAGGATTGTACAGAAAAATGGAGAAAATGGAAGAGTTTTATGTACACACATTTTGTACACCCGTACATAGAATTAGGGGACATGGAAGCTTTCGATGTTGTCCCCGAAAAATATGGAGAATTTATTACACAAGACCAGTGGGATGAATTTGTACAGCAACGTATAACACCTGAGTAGGCTGTAAGTATTAATTAGTTTAGTTTAATTTAATGTTTTAATTTAAATTAATGTTTTAAGTTAAGAAATTTAATGTTTTAAGTTAATTGAAATTATAATGTTTTAATTTAATTTAAGAAAATTAGTAATTTTAAATATTTTGAAATTATACTATTTTAATTTAATTTAATATTGATATTTTGTAAACATGTAGAAGCTGAGATTGGGCACAGATGAACCGCTTTCCCCAGATGCTCTTTGGAAGTTGGGCTATGCGAATAAGGAGGGAAAGTTTCTTAGACCAAAAGCTGCTGCAGTTGCAGAACAGATGGTATTAAATTTATGTTTTGATTTGCATATTTTATTTATATTAAGTAACTATGCAATTTTAGCACTGATATTTTAATACTTTATAAATTTGACAGGATAATTTATGGGAGAGAGTAGCTGTTGGGGAGGTTAACATTGACTTGGATTCACCCAACGATATACTGACCCAAGTGTTGGGTACTCCTGAGCACCAGGGCCGAGTAAGGGCGAAGGGTAAATTGGTGACCCCTACTGAGTATTGGCACATTCCTCGACATAGAACCCAACCAACAAAAGAGAGGAACAGTGTAAAGGATGAGCGCATCAGACAACTATTTGAGGTCATTCGCGACCTCCAAGAGAGTAATATGTTGTTGTCTGCACAGCTAGCCAAGACACATGATGACTTTGTGGCCAACCTAGGACATATGGATTTCATGAATGATCAGTATATGAACAATACCTGGGTTGCCACTAATATTCCTGAGGAGGAGCACCGTTTCAGTACTCCGCCAGCACCAGTACATCTTAGTACTCCTCCAGCTCCAATACATCCCATGACACTTGAGGAGGTAAATTTTTGTAAGATTGTTGTTTAATAAACATTTAATATATTGATTGTTATTTAATTAAAAAGCCGACCAATTTATTTTGCAGGGTCTACAGTGCAAGCTTGCTGTATGCACTAGAGATAATATAGTGGCTGCTGGATTGATGTACCCTACGATCGATCCAGACTCTGTTTGCCATGGGATACGATTAGGGGAGCTTAATGTGCTGGTCAATGTTCAGGAGGCATTGGTCCCTGATGCAGCCCTACCTATATCATTTTTTGACATTACATTGGTTGGAGAAGCTGTGGAGTCATTTTGTTCATGGCCTAAATTTTTAGTCATTTTATCTAAAGAAGAGGTAAATAATTAAGTTATTAATTATTGTTATTTATAGTGTTTTATTTATTCATTATAATTAAGTTATTAATAATTGTTATTTATAATGTTGTTTAAAATTTATATATTTGATCAGGTGGAGATGTCAGTACGAGTATCAAAAGGCAAGGCAGTAGCTCATTCAGACTCGAATAGTACTCCCCATTCCCGTCATTCGCAGGCATCTCCACTGACTAATGAAAGTCAGCAGCAATTAATCACCTCTGACTTGCCACCGAAGCTGAGATAAATGAATATGGTAGCTGCCACTGTCTTCAACCAACAATGTACGCAGCTTCAATTCAACTTGAGAAGAGGTATGATAGGCAATTCTCATCCTGGAGTGCTGACACATAAGGATATCTACCAATTTTGTCAGATGCAGGACTTGGGTGTTGATTGCGTATTATTCTATATGAAGTAAGCTACAAATTTATAAATGAAGTTATAAATAATTTATTTTCAATTTAAAATTTTCTTAAATTGTATTTGACATGATTTTTTTTTGGCAGTAAACTGTATCGACATATGATCCACACTGGAAAGATTTTGTTGTATGCTTTTATTGATCCATGTGTGGTGCAGAATGCTGGACCTAAAATGTTGGCATCTCAAGCTGAGTAATTGGTCAGACGGTGGAAAGAACAGCCCGACTTCAATAGGATATGGTTAATTCCATATCATTGTCGGTACAATTTAATTATATTTTCAATTTAAAACTTTCTTAAATATATATAGTATATTATATATTTTTAATATTGACGTTTATTTCAGTGCTCATTGGATGCTTGGTGTCATGGACCCGTACTTGGGGTATATTTGGTTTTTTGATTCCGCCAACACCAAAGCTAATATTGATTTCAAGCGATTAATAAGCAAGTAAGTTAATTTAAAAAATTTAGTAAGTTAATTTTAGTGATTAAATTTATTTTTAATAATTTATTTTATTTATAAAATGTTATATATAAATAGAGTTTGGACATTATGGAATGAGCCGAAGAGGCAAAGGTCGAAGAATAAATTAATTAGTTGGCGAGGCAGAAATGTAAAATCAATGAATTATTTATTTCATTAATGTTAAAGTATTAGAAATTATGTAAATTAATATTTTAAATTTTTTTTTTTGTAGGCACCATTGCAACCGACAAGTCATGAGTGTGCATATTATGTATGCATGATGATGAGGGATATAATAAATGTCGATTCATCAGTACCACAGTCTCAGTTACATAATACTGTAAGTATAATTTTAGCGTAATTGTAAATTTATATATAATATTATGTTTACTAATGCATTAATATTATTTATTTAATTTTTATATACAGTTTAAAAATTGTATTTGGATACAAGACTTCGTGGATGAATTTAGAGAGGATTGGGCTGAATATTTTACTGAAGAAATTTCGAACCCTTCAAGTTTGGAATCATCGTTTGATTAGTTAAGTTTAATTATTAGTTATGTATAAAACTTTTGTAATTGTTAATGTTATTATGTAATTAGTATTGTATATAATTTTATTTTAATTAGAAATGTTTATACTTTTGTATAATTCAATATAATCAATTTATTATTTATGTTTTCTATATTAATTATTATTTTATTAATTGAAAATATATTATTTATTAAAATATTTATATGAAATAAATATATTTAAATATATATAAATGCCAATATATATATTTATATATAATATCGACGACGGTTCCTTGTATGAACTGTCATCTATAAGTTAAAAAATAATATATATATATATAATATCGACGACGGTTAATACAAGGAACCGTCGTCGATAATTTTACATAGACGACGTTTTATAGTAAAAATCATCATCGATATATTTGCCGCGTGGCGCCAACGTGGCTTCGATGTTGTTTTAGACAACGGTGTGGTAACCGTTGTCGATGTTATATGAGTATCGACGACGCCTCATTTGACGACGGTTTTGTGTCCGTCGTCTAAACACTTATGATGATGGTTTTTCACCGTCGTTTTTGACCATATTTTCTAGTAGTGTACACAGAGCTTTTATATCTAATTTAAGCACTATTGAAATTCCAAGAAAATGTTCAAGATGCTTTAAGGAATAAAAGCTGGATGAATGTTATGAATGAGGAAATACATGCTTTAAAAAAAAAATGGGACTTGGAAGATGGTAGAACTTCCTAAAGGGAAACACACCGTGGGCTACAAATAGGTTTATACTTTAAAATATAAGGCTGATGGCAATTTAGAAGGATACAAATCTAGACTCATAGCTAAAGTTTATACACAAAATTTTGAAATTGATTTTCAGGAAACTTTTGCACCCATTGCAAAAATGAATACCATAAAGATCTTGTTGTCTCTAGCAGCCAATTTGGATTGGCCTTTTCAACAATTTGATGTGAAGAATGCATTTTTTCATGTTGATCTTAAGGAAGAATTTTATATGGATGAACGACCTGGTTTTGAAAAACTAGATTCTAAAAATAAAGTATGCAAGTTAAAGAAGACATCATATGGCTTAAAGCAATCTCCAAGAGCTTGGCCTGGTTGATTCGCCAAGTCGATGTTAAAAATGGGATATCAACGAATCCAATTAGACCATACTTTGTTTATTAAACACTGTTAATGGGAAGGTAACTGCATTTATAGTCTACGTCGATGATATTACCATCACTGGCAATGATATGGAGGAGATGGTCAACTTAAAATGTTACTTGGTTGCAGCATTTGAAATTAAAGACCTATAAAAGTTGAAGTATTTTCTAGCAATGAGGTAGCTCATGCCAAGGATGGGATTTTCTGGATTGTTGGGATGAAAACCTTATGAGACGCCAATTGAACAAAACCACAAACTTGGCGACTCTAGAGAAGAGGTGTTGGTTGACCGATGAGCCTATCAAAGATTAATGGGGAAATTAATCTACTTATCTCACACAAGATCATGCCTATGATGTGAGTGTTGTGGGTCAATTCATTCACATTTCTTATAGATCTCACTTGGAAGCAGTATTATGAATTATTCACTACCTAAAATGAACATCAAGTATGTTAATTATATTTTAAAAAATAGTGGAACTCACTCTAAAGGCCTACACAGATAGAGATTGGGCTGAATCCGTTGTGGATAGAAGGTCTAGTATGGGATATTGTACATTTGTGGCAATAAATTTGGTTATGTGGAGGAGTAAAAAGCAGTAAGTTTTAGCGATATCAAATGCAGTGGCAGGATTTTGAACTATGGCCTTGGGAATATGTTAACCATTATGAATTAAAATTGTTCTCAATGACCTAAAGATTAATGTTAGTAGCCCTATGAAATTGTACTGTGACAACATGGCAGAAATAAGTATTGCTCACAATCTTGTCCAACATGACTGCACTAAACACGTGCAGATTGATAGATATTTTATAAAAAAGAAGCTAGACTCTGGGATGATTTGCACACTTTATGTTACTTGTTCAAACTACTTGACAAATATGCTAACTAAATGGCTGATGGGTTTTATGTTTCATCAAATCCTAAACAAGCTAGGAATACATAATATTCTAGCACCAGCTTGAGGGGGGGTGTTGATAGATTTGAAAAACTTAAAGTAGATCTGCAGTTGACCGCATTAATTCTTATAATTCCTAAAGTTTAGAGATTATGTTTATTTCTCTTTTTAGATTGTACAACTATTTCCATTTATTGTGTACAGAGTAGGGAATTATTTTTGTATTGCTTTCCTTTCTTAGAACCAAGGTCAACCTAGGTTTTCTCCTATATAAGTTCAAATGCTTGTAACTTTAGAAAATAGAATATAAATTCAATTTCTTATAATTGTTTTCAATGTCTAACAAGGATGATGTGACTAAATTTTCTAGATGCTAAATTAGAAGATTTCTCAATCATTCTTGAGTTCAAAGCTTTTGCAAAAAGACAAAGTGGTTGAAATTTGAAGACTCTGAGGATTGATCATGGAGATGAGTTTATCTTCTCTCCATTCTTAAATTATTGCAAAAGGAAATGAATTCAAAGAAAGTTCATTGTTGCTTGAAGTCCTCAATAAATGGTGTTGCTGAACTTAAAAATCACACCATCATTAAAATGTCTAGAAATATCTTAAAAGGCTAAGGTCTTCCAAATCAGTTGTAGGGTGAATTTTTTCACACAACTGTATATATTCTAAATTAGCCTCCTCCAAAAGTAGTTTGAAATAAAGACTCCATTTGAGACTTGGAACAATCAAAAACCTCAAGTTGGTCACTTAGAATATTTTGCAGCGTTGCTTATGCTCTTATTCCATAAAAAAAAAATAGAGAAAAGTTTGATGAGAAAGGTGAGAAATATGTGTTTATTGGATATAATGATAAATCTAAAGCTTGCAGGTTGCTTAATCTAACATCAATCAACTTGTAATCTCTAGAGATGTTGTAGTTAATGTAATGGCAGCATGGGAATGGAAGAATGACAACTCTTGTGCATCAAAGGTTTATAATTTTTTTAATCCAATATCAACTTCAGATGTTACTACTCAAAGTAAGTAATCCTCAATAACATCCGCAGTAAGTCTTTTAAGTTTCAAGATGAAAGTCAAAACTATAATATTTGGAAACTCCACTAAGGAAGGTACAATCTCTAAAAGATATCTATGATAATTGTGATGTTTTTTTTTTCACTAGTGAGCCTCACTATTTCAACAAGCCAAAAATATAAAGTTTGAATTGAAGCAATGGATGACGAAATGACAACAATTAAGAAGAACAAAACTTGGGAACTAATGAATTTGCCTAAAAGAAAGGATGTAATTGGAATTTAATGTGTTCCAATTAGATGTAAATTATGCATTCCTAAATGAAGAAATAGAAGATGAAGTGTATGTAAAGAAACCTCAAAGGTATGAAGTTCAAGGAGAATAGGGAAAGGTGTATAGGCTGGGAAAAGCTTTGTTTGGCTTAAAACATGTTCCCCATGCATGGAACAATAATATTGATGGCTATTTCATTCAAAATGGTTTAATAAAGAATCCAAGTGAACCTTTGTTATACATAAAAAAGAAGTACAACATTTCTTATCATTTTTTATATGTTGATGACTTAATCTATTTTGGTTCTAAGACGAAGATAACCTAGGATTTAACAGGAATATAATGCCTTGAATTTGAAATGACTAATTTGGATCTTATGAGATATTTTTTGAGAATTTAAGTTAGGCAAGAAAAATGACAAATTTTTCTTTCACAAGAGAAATGTATAGAGGATTTGCTTAAAAAATATCATTTGGACAAGTGCAAACCAATTTCTACTCCCGATGATTTGAATAAGAAGTTGCAGCAAAATGATAATGAAGGAAAGGTGGATGTCACCAAATATAGAAGCTTGGTCGATTTCTTGATTTACCTTACTAACACATGACCAAATTTATTTCATTTTGTCAGTATTGTTTCAAGATACATGAATGCTTCAACCAAGTCACACTTCATGGATGAAAAAAGATTCTATGATATCTTGGAGGAACTAAAATTCATGGAATTAAATATGTAAAAGATGATCAATACAAGTTGGTTGGTTTTACAGACACTGATTAGGCAAGATCTCTTGATGACCATAAAAGCACTTCAAGTTACAATGTCAAGCTTCTGCAAAGGACAAGGTAATGTCACGAAGTTTGAGAAATGAAAAAACTATTGCTTTGTCATTTAGCAGAAGCTTCGTATATTTCAGCAACAAAATGTGTGTGTGAAGTTGTTTGGTTAAGAGAATTCTTAAAAGATTTTCATAGGGAGCAAGGTGGACCTACAAAAATCTATTGTGACAATATGTTTGTATTATCAATGACAAAGAATCCAATTTTTCAAGCTCGCTCAAACATATAGTGATCCATCATCATTTCATTAATGAGTTGGTAAGCAAAGGAGAAATTCAATTTGATTTTATCTACACTAAGGAATAGCCAACATATATCCTAACAAAATAAGTTACTATGGATAAGTTCATGAAATTCAAGAATCAAATCAAGAATACAAATTAAGTGGGAGTGTTAAAAGTTATTGTGTAATCTTGTTTCTAGTATCAACAATTATTTATGCTTTGTTAGTGAAGCTTTTAATTATCTTTTGGTTTTGCTACATCCTTGGTGCTAGTGATATTTAAGAAGTCTAGAAGGTTTTTTAATTAGTATAAATGTATTGCTTCTTAGTACACTGTATAATATACGAGAATTTAAAAAGTCAGATTGTAAAACCATATTGCATGTGCTGCACTACAAATAAGAAATATATTTGTTACTATAGAATTTTGTGTTGATAGAATTGATAAGCTCGTATGTTTATCTCTGTTTTCTTTTGGTTAAAATTTTAGTAGATAGGTAAAGCCAAGCTACCTTTATAGGGCTTATGAATGAGATTGGTGATAAGCTTAAAAATTGCATTATTTTGAGCTATCTTTTGAGCTTATAATTTGCTAGATTGTGTCTATTTTGTTACAAAATTCTAATATTTTTCCTTTTGTAGGTAAAAAGAAGAATTTTTGGAATACAAAAGAGGAATATTTTGGTCATTTTACATAGTTAATGGGTAAAATTATAGTTTCTATACTTTTAATGATCAAATAATGAAAATAACGTCAATTTGTGAAAGAGGGATGAAAAATAATTTTAGGCCAAAACCTGCAAGATTTAGAACATTCTATATTTGGAACCCAAAAAATTGAAGTGTGAAGATCCAAACAAATAATGGAAATGAACTCTGTGAGCCAAATCAAGTCATTCCATGTCATGTAATCAAAGTGTCACGTCATCAATGCAAATGTTGTACACTCTCAAAGTTATCATATTTGGCAATTTCATTTTCAATTTTTATTAATGTTGGCATCAGTTATAGCTTCCTGTCCAATTATTTTTAGGCTTTTAAAAAATCATTTTTCTCATTTTTTTTGCACTATTTTAAGAGTTTTTGTTCTAGAATTGCATATTAGTTGCCTTTGCATTAAATCTTCAATTTTGCATTGTTTTTGCATTTATTTAGTTGCTGTCCAAATATTTTTGTAAGTGTTTAAATTGCATTTTAGTCACTTTAGTTCATCATTTTATGTGTTTTTAGTGTTTGACAATAATAACATATTAGCTGTTTTATTTTTCTTTGCATATTTTTGCATTTGTTTTGATTGTTAGCTGACTATTTATATGACTTTCATTTAGTTTGTTTGCTGTCTAGTTCTTTTTTTTTTTTTTTACTATTTTCATTACTTTCTTAGTTTGTTTAAATTTTTGCTTTCTTTGTTCAAGTTAGGTTTTTTGATTTTGTTTTGTAGGTTTCTTTTTGGCTTATGAGCACAAGGACTTGCACAAGTCACCTTAGATTCCGAGCCTGAATGAACACTTAAAGAAAGGAGACGAAAGCAAAGGGAGGCCAAATCTATCCACCAAAACATGAATTGAATGGAAAATCAAGATAATCAACTAAGGAACAATGAGGAGCAAGCTCAACTACGAAGAAAAGATGAAAGACCAATATGTGAGTATACAAAACTTGTATTGGTGAAAATTGATAACTAATAAGTGCACGAATCAACAAGTAATAAAGTGATTTCTATGAGAAAACCAATATCGATCCCACAGGGAATAATGTATCTAATCTTGATAATAAATCAATTGTTAATCAAATTAATAAAAGTAAAAGCAATTTGTTTGTTTGGTTGATTGTTGTTGAGTAACAAAGCAATAATTAAATTGAAAGAAAGTGAAAAACAAGTCAAGGCAGCAAGAGAAAGTTCAAGGATTTGATGAAACAAAGATTGTGACATCACCACTTTTACTTCTATTTAGCCCTCATACATGATAGATTCATAAGGTTAACCCCCTTTGACCGCAAGTAACTAGAAGTTGATTCCTCAATATATTCTAGTCTAGCAAGCACAAAGTATTTAATTATTTCAAATCTAAATACCAAAATTTAAGCCATAAGGCATGCAAACCCAATAAGTTCTTGTCAAAGTTGTCATTAAGGCATGCAATTTTCCTATAACCATGTATTTCATTGACCATCCATATTATATCCCTTATTCCTAAGCCAATATAATACTAGATCTATCCACATTTTCATGGAAGCATTAAGAACTACAATGAAATATTAACCATGAATATGAATCAAACTCAAATATGCATTAAAAACCAAATAGTCATAATATGATTACATCATAATCCTTAGAGAAATTAGTTACACATATTCTTAAGAATAGCCATCAAATATTCTAAAGAAAACATATAAAAAATAACAAAAAGAATTAAAAATAGAGAAACAAATCCAATAGTTTATGGCTGTTGAATTTGGTCTCCAATCTTCCTTCTTTTGCTTCTCCAAAATATGCCTCGAGAACAAGGTTGAGATCCTCCACAAGTGCTGGTTGAAAATCCCCCTTGATCAAGAACTAGTGTAGCTGAAATCTTCTATGTAGAAACCCTTAAAAAACTGAAATAAAAACCTAGAACCCTAAACCTCTTGGCCGTGTGAATGGTGAATGGAGAACGGTGGAATGGCTGTGTAGCCGAATGGTGTGTGGCTGAATGGTGAGTAAATTATGCTTTAAAGTGCATGTTATTTATAGAAAATGTTCTACTAGTTAAACTAGGAAAAACCCTAGAGTTATTCTTTAACTCTCAGTATTATTCCAATCTAATAGGAGATAATATATTATCACAATTAAATCTCCCATAATTCCTCCATATGGCTGGCCATCTAAGGTTATTTAGGTCATTGGTGCCTCCCATTCACACTAAGATATGACAACATTTCAAATCTCTTTAGAAATCAAATTTATCTCTAATTCTAATTCCTAAATATTATTCCAATTAATATAATTAGAATAATCTGACCTCCCATGTGGCATATGATATGGCACTAATTGTACACCTGGCTGGAGAGTGATGATGTGGTAGTCCATGCATATGTGTCATCCTAGTAGGCAAATATACTTTCCTTTTATATCTTCAATGTACGTCAGACAGATTCCAAGTACACTTTGGATGACCATATGAACTCCGAATTCTCTTATTCCAATTGAAAAGGTTAGGTCTATGTCTTATCTTTTCAGGCATACCTTGATCACACAAAATGGACATCGGGAGGGCATTCAATTTCCAATTTCCCCAAGAAAGTTTAAGTCTGCTTTAACTGTTGAAAATGTTGATATTGTAAATCAAACTGGTACTGATTGGCTAAACCAATTGCAATAAAACTTTATAGAATTTAAGCTTAATGAATCAGGAATCAATTTGAATTAGAATCGCACAAATCCTTCAAGTATAGCTTCATATATGACTTTCTCAGTAAAGATTGTGCATAAATACAATAAATTCCAGCATTTGCCTTTCTTTCTCTAAAAATAGAAAGAGCAAATTACACGTGGGGTATCCGAACTATATCAGGTGTTACACTTAGGTACTTGAACTTTTTTTCGTTGCAAACAGGTACCCGAACTAACAATTTTGAACCACGTTAGTACTTTTTGTCATTTTCATCCATTTTTCCTTGTTAAAATCAAGTGCAGAACGCATGGGGAGGAAACCCAGGGGCATTGGGTGTCATTTCCTCTTATTCTTCTTCCTTTCTTGAACAGATCCCAATATTTCACAAAATTAGGGCAAAATTTGAGTGGGAATCTTCCCAAACTCGTTGAGAGAAGGTCTCGAGGTCTTTCATGGCCCCCCCACGCAGTCTAGGCCGTGATATTAGCAAATCTACCTTGCCTAGGGACTGAGAGAGAGTAGGACTTGTCGAAGTGGACGGGCACAAGTGTTGAAGTGGACGGAGGATGGGGAGTGGGCGGTAGTGCTCATCAAGGATCAGCAGGAGGTAGTGGTGGGTGGCTGAGGAGAGGTAGCAGTGGGAAGAGGAAATGATGGTGAAGTTGAGGGAGAGAAAATGGGCGATCTTAGATTCGGCCATACGTAGAAAGGAAGAAAAAGGAGAGGAAATGACATTCAATGCCCCTGGGTTTCTTCCCCACGCGTTCTGCACGTGATTTTAATAAGGAAAAATGGACAGAAATGACAAAAAGTACAAACTTGCTTCAAAATTGTTAGTTCGGGTACTTGTACGCAACAAAAAAAGGTTTGGGTACCTAAGTGTAAAACACACTATAGTTCAGGTACCCCACATGTAATTTGCTTAAATAGAAAAATACAATAATTCAGTACTTTTTATTAACAATTAAATCTAAACTAGCCAAAATCCAGTATAAAATATGGCATAAAAACAATAACTTTTTATGCCTATCAATTACCCATAAGAGATTTGAAGACTAATCTTACATTAGGAGGCCGCCGATTCAAACAAACAACTCTGAAATTAAATCATCTACTATTTCTTTGTTTGCTGGTATTAATTTTCATGGTTTCTCTCATGAGGACCCAAATAAGCATATTTCTAATTTTATTGATGTTTTAAGATGTGTAAATACAATGGTATTTCTAATGATGCTCTTAGATTTAGACTTTTCCTTGGACTTTAAAAGATAAAATAAAAGTGTGATTTAATTCTTTGTCTATAGGATCAATAGCTAGTTGGGAGGAGATAGAGGCAAAATTTTTGGAGAATTTTTTTCCTCCCTTCAAGATTGCTAAGATGAAGAATGAGATTTCTAAATTATACCAATGGGACCAAGAGACTCTCTATGAGTCATAAGAGAGATTCAAAGATCTTCTTAGAAAATGTCCTCACAATGGGTTCCACTTTAGATGCATGTACAATTTTTTATTTTTTTTTATAATGGTCTTGAATTTACTGCTAAAAATAAGTTAGATGCAGTCGCATGGGGTTCATAATGACAAAGAGAGCACAAAAATAATATGATTTAATTGAAGACATGTCTATCTGAGAAGGCCTCCATGAAAAAGAAAGAAACAAAGTCTATGGGGAGTCTAGATGTGGAAGCCTTAAGCAATAACATTGTCTCATGAGTTATGAAATCCATGGACCAAAATTTTAGAAAAGGGAGTGAAACGTAACCTTTTAATATTTTTTTATTAATTGTTCTAGTGAGAACACAATGAAAATGATTGTCAAAATAAAAAGGATAATGCTAATGATGCTAATTTTGTAGGTAACTTTCGTAGAAGAAATCTCCACTCCAATACATACAATCTAGGATGGAGCAATAATGGTAACAACCAAGGAAGCTAACAATAGCAAGATAATAGATTTCAAAACCATCAAGGAGGCCACGAATACCAATTCCAAAACCTCTATTTTCTAACCTTCCTATTTCTAATAATTTCAATTCAAATAATAGTTTAGAAAATAGGTGTCTATAGATTTGAAAATGCATTGGCTAACTTTTTAAATGTTCAAAATTCATTTATGCTGGACACAAAACTAGGGTTTCAAAATAAAAATGTAACAATAAAGGGACTTGGACTCAAATTAGGCAATTAGCAAATCAATTCAATCAGGTTCAAGGAACTTTGCCAAGTCAAACTGAGACAAATCCTAGGGAACAAGTGCACATGGTGGAGATAACAAAATAGGAGCAATTGAAGGCCAACCACCAAGAGAAAAGCATGCATGATGAAAAAAAAAAAAAGAGGAAGAAAAAATTTTCAATGGCCATGAAACTAAAGAGTTTAAGAGTTATATGGAAATTATAAAGAGTAAAATACCTCCTCACATGAATTAAAAAGCCTAATTTCAAAGAAGATTCCAAAAAGAATACACAAAGATACAAAGAGTTTTTATATTCCTTGTAGACTTAATAGTTTTAATGTTTCTAATATTTATGTGATTTAGGTGCTTCTATTAATGTGATTTCTTTTTATGTTTGTAAGAAAATAGATTTTTTGGAGGAGCATGTGAAGTGAACCACCATACCCATTCAAATGGCCGACCACACCACTATTTAACTTATGAAAGTTGGTGAAAATCTTTTATTAGAAGTGGGCATGTTTAAATTTCATTTAGATTTTGTTGTTGTAGACACCAAGAAAGAGGAATGTACTTTGATTTTAGGGAGACCTTTTCTTGCCCAAAGTAGAACTAAAATTGATGTTGCTAAATGTAAGCTTACTTTGATAGGTAAGTGGGGTAAAAATAATGTGTTCTATGTACAAAGGAAAGCCCAAAAAGATGTTACCAAGGTTGAAGAAATGATGGTTGTCATACTTAGGAATAGAAAAAAAAAATTAAGGAGTCACAATGGAGATTAGAAATAGAGAAAAGAAAAAAAAAATAAAGAGAGTGAGTAGGGGATAAAGAGTCAATAAAGATAGATTTAGAGAATGAGGGAGAAAATGAGGAAAAAGAGAAAAGAAAAAGAAAGAGATTTAGAGAAAGGATTGAGAAGAGATAGATTTTTAGAAGATAAGAGGAAAGAAAAAGAAAATAAAAAAAATGAGAAAAGAGAGGAGTATATGAAAAGAAGAAATTTAGAAAAAGAACAAGAAAAGGTAGTAGAGCTACCTAGGAAGCTAGTAGATCATGATCCATTTTTTGTGAGGAGTAGCATTGATGGTATTTATTTTGATAAATATTTACATGTTAATGAAGCCACATATAACACACTGATTTATGCTTACTTTGTTTGATTAAAGTTTAATCAAATGAAAAAAAATTAGAGCCATGTGATTATGAAATAAGAGTAGATTGTAATATTTTTACCTTACCTCTTGGTATGATGAAAAAATTTAGAACCATTTGATTATGAAATTAGAGCCATGTGATGATCTAGCTTCCTCTACAAATTTTATACTCATGAAAAAGAGCAATGGATGATGAAGAATTGTTCATACTAGGGAGACTTTTCCTAGTAACTAGCAAGGCTAATATGGATATGTCAACAGAGATTCTCACCATCTCCAATGGAAGTAAGAGTTTACACTTCAAAATGTATACCGAGACATCAAAGAATAGAATAGAAGTTGTCTTAGCTAAAAAATTGGAGGAGCCTAATTATGAAGAAAGAGGAGTCAAGCTAATGACTTTAAACAAACGCTTTTGGGAGACACTCCAAAGAATTTTTAATTTTCATGTCTTTTTGTTTTTAATTTTATTAATTTTTTGCTTACTTGCTGTTTTGTTTTTGTCTTTATAGGTTAATAAGGATTTATATCCAAGGAATCAAGCCAAAATGAGAGGGAAAAAAAAAAGGGAAAAAATTACAAAGAGAACCCTTAGGCATGCTTTCGGTTTTGGAGGTTTTTAAAGGGAAAATTTTCATCCTTTTCTCATTTAGTTTGATATTTTCTTAGTTAGGGTGAGAAAAAGTGAAAGAAGAATTAATTCTTAAGTCAGAAGCAAGTGGAAAGATGCTGGAAGTTTTGATAAATAGGGCTAACTTTTATATTTTGAGTATTTTGGAAAAGTTATTTGGTGAATGATCACAAGGTGTAGACACATACCAAGTAGAGATAAATTTTCCAAGCCTCCAAATTAAGAAATGTAAAAATTCGTACTATGAAGGATATAGTGAAGTTCTCTATACTCACTTATCTATTTTTTGCTTCTATTGAATTGCATTGATTATTTCTTCACTTTTCTTTATTAGAATTGATTTGTTTTGGTTTCTTGTCTTAGTAGTTAGGTATTCGAAGAAGCTTAAACTATTAAATGGAAGGGTTTATACCTTAGAGAAAGTAAATAAAAGAAGAAATAACGAGAGAATGTTACATTTTATTGTGCAAGCTACCCCTATACCTCACAGGTTTGGACTCCAGAGAGGAGTATTTTCTCTTTTCTTTACATTTTATTTTTCTATCTTAGGATTTATCATTGAGGACAATGTTGATCTCAAAGTTTGGGTTGGATTTCAATGTTGAAGTTTCTTCTTATTACTTAACTTGTCTAGTTTGTTATTTTTGCATCTTAGTTGGTTTTGTTTTATTTTTAGTCAAATATTTTTATCAAATGGTTGTTTGGCTGAGAAGTTCTATGTGTGTTTGTGTTGTTTTGTCTTTTTGAGTAATATGATTAGCCTATGATGAGAATATGAATGAAAATGTATTGATTCTTAATTGATGGATTGGTGTTATGCATACTTAGATGCCTAAAATATATTCTTATGTTATTTTCTTCCAACTACTTTGAGCACAATGATCATTTGCACTATTTAGATTTTTTTGAAGAAGATTTACATGAATTAGAGTGCATAAATTTCATTGAATTTTAGAACTTGCATGATTGACACTCAAAGTGAAATCCTAGGCTAATGCATTATCAAGAAAGTTTTTTTTAGGCCACTTTTGTTGTTTAGTTTGATCTTTTTAAGCCTACCTTATATATTATTTTATATCTTCAGTTTATATTTGAACTTTTAAGATGCACTTGGATGCATATGAGAGAGGTTCTATGCCTTTTTGTGTTGTTTTGTCTTTTTGAGTAATACGATTAGCCTATGATGAGAATATAATTAAAAATGCATTGACTTAATTGATGGATTTGTGTTACGCAAGCTTAGAATCCTAAAATATATTCTTATGTTTTCTTTTTCAACACTTTGAGCACAATGATCATTGTTATGCATGATTTAGATTGTTTTGAAGAAGATTTACATGGTTTAGAGGGCATGAATTACATTAAATTTTAGAACTTGCATGATTGACACTCAAGGTGAAATCCTAGGCTAATGCATTACCAAGAAAGAGATTTAGACAATTTTTGTTATTTAGTTTGAGCCTTTCAAATTTACCATATATACTGCTTTATAACTTTAGTACTTATTTGAGCTTTTAGGATGCACTTGGATGCATATTCGAGCTTTATTTTACATTAAATTATCTACTCTTATGAACCTAAATGATTTATATATTTTCTACCTTATCCATCTTTTAAAGAAGCTTAAATTGATTGATATGAATATAAATTTAAAAGCGTGATAAGTGCTACTAACAAAGTTTGGGGTGCTTAATTTGACATTCTTTATGGTCAAGTGTATGTGTAATTTTGTTTGTTAAAAGTTCAAATATGTATGTAAGTAAAAGAATTAAAAAAAAAAAAGCTCATAATTTTGTCAAGTTCAGAGAAAGGAAAGAAGAAGAAGAAAATTGTATAGGAAGGAAGAAAATTGTATAGGAAGAAAGAAACCAATATTAGATTTATATTCATTGAAATTGGTTTAAGCTTTCTTTTTTGTGATTTATTTTTCTTTTCCTTTTCTTTCTTTTAGCCAATACCTTTTAGCTTTTACATTATAATCCAATAAAATCCTATTGGTTCAAAGTAATGCATTGGTTTACATTGTAGAGTGTTTGATTATGTCTTGCATATGAAATTCATAAGCATCTTTATAATCCCTTTTAGTGTAAATTTTTCAAGTATGATACTAAATGCATTCTTTGATCATACAAACACAATTGAAAGGAAAAATATATTGAATAAAATGTAAAGTGTTTGAGTTGCATGATACTTTAAAGTTAATTTTTGAGTTAATATGTTATGCAGTCTAAGAGGCACCCATGACCATGTTACAAAAGAAGGATGTTTTGAAGTTAAATTTCTTTATTTGCTAAGGGAACAACAAAATTTCAAGTTTTGGGTGGTTGATAAGCCTAAAAGTTGCATTATTTTAAATTATCTTTTGAGCTTATTATTTTCTAGATTGTGTCTATTTTGTTAAAAAAAAATTTCATTGATTTTTATTATTTTCCCTTTTTATGTTAGAATAAGAATTTTTGCAAATTCAATACAAAAGAATAGTATTTTTGTCAATTTACATAGTTAAGGGAAAAATTGCAATTATTATATTTTAATCATCAAATCATAAAAATAGTATCAAATTGTGAAAAAAGGGATAAAAATTTGTTAAAAGGGAAAATTTTGTTTTTTCAAGATTTTAGGTCAAAATCAATTAAAGAGGGATTTTAGAACTTTCTATATTAGGAACCCAAAAAGTTGAGTTGTGAAGATCTAAATGATTTTGAGGATGGAAATGAACTCTGTGAGCCAAGCCAAGTCATTCCATTCAATTTCATTAAATCACGTTATTGATTCTAAATAATGAAAGTTGTACGGCACGTCACCAATGCACATATGGTACACTTTCAAAGTTACCATATTTGGCCATTTCAAGCTTTACATGGAAAGAATTGAAGACAAAATAATTTCCATGCACCATGCATGATAATTTTTGCCAAGGCATGTATGGGTTGCTTACCAAGTCAACCCATTAATGCATGAAAACTTACCTTATTTGGCCAGCTTTGCAATATATGGCAACAAAACCATCATCAAGGTTTTTGCATCAACATAATCTACCGAGGAAGCTAAGGAGTAGCCACAAATACCTTCATCAAGCTTTATTGTGGCCCAAACCTAAGCCTTGCATCATTGTTGCCCTACTTTCCATATTTGACACCATAGTTACCCAAAAATCTATAAATACCTAGCTATGGCTGACCACCCATGACATACACCATTGAAGGCTTCTTTCATGCCTTGAAGCCACAGCCCTTTCTCTTACTATTTCCTTTTTGTCGATTACCCTAGTCTTATTTTTCCATTGATTTTCTCTTATCTCATTTACAAAATAATTCACAAACACCATAGCTACCAAACCTCTATAGTTGAACACCATCCCTAGACACCATCACCATTATCGTCCACTCTTCCTTTTGATCTTCTCCGTGTTTTCATCACCATCTCCATCATTCTTAGCCTCCATTAGTTCCCATAAAACCTAGCTATTCCTCTCTATTATCCATCCTCCAATTAAACACTTTTGACAAGCCTTCGACATACCTAAGCACAAAATGTTATTTCTTCTGTTTTTATTTTTCTTATTGTTTTACAAATTTGTATGTAAATTGTTGGATTGAAAACTTGAATAAAAGCTTTAGTTTTTATTGATTCAAAGTCTCTCAATATGTTTACGTAAAAATCTTTATGCTATTTTTCTTTCTCATGAAATCTAGTATACATTATCGTTGATTCTTGTGTTTGTAAACTTTTTAGTGTTGTTAAACATAAGATCTATTTCTTTTAAATTTCGTACAATTTAATTTTCATTTCTATTTTAATTCCTTCGTCATTTAAATTTCTTGCAATTTAACTTTTTGCACTTTACTTTTATGCATTTTAATTTTCTGCATTTTAAGTTTTCAGCTTATACCTTTATTGCAATTTTCATTTTGCTTGCTTTTTAATTCAGAACTTTTAATTGGCTGCTTAAATATCAAACAAAGCTAAGATTTCTAGTAATTATGAATTAATCCATGTGGGTTCGAAATCCTAATGTTGCTAAAAACAATATCCACTTTATTAATTAGTGCAATTCATATACTTGCAAAAATATTATGGAACAACACATATCAAATTGATTGGTTCGCACAAAGACCATGAGACAAAAGGCCCAACCTATTTATTGAGTGAGCCCACTTAAGAGGTGTTTATAAATTCATTATATAAATGAATTGTGAGCCTTTAGTAACACCTCGTAACAAACTAGTAAATACAACAGGCCACCATATTATCCACTTGAGGAGTCTTATAGCCTAAAATCTTACACTTGAGCCCCAACGTTACTGTTAAGGCGTTACTAAGGTTACACAGTAATCTAGCCTGCCAAGTTTTGGCTTTGAGCCCATGTTTGAGTCAAAACCATGCATGATTTGCTACTAGGGATCTGCCTACATGCTAGGTGAATAGCATCTATCTTAGCAATCCAAGAAATATCCATCATTTTCATGGGAAACAAACATATCCCTCTTTAAACCATCTTAGGGCAAAGCAACCAAAAAGAAGGATATGTCTTGATACCAAATACTGTGACAAATAATCTCTAGGGAGAAATAGTTAAAGCTTTCGTTCTTCCAAGCTACAATTTCTCAGTTTGTCCTTTAAATAATATGGTAATAAGTAGTGAAATAATGGTTTAGGCCAAAAGGGTCCCTAGGTTTTAAATATGTATTTTTTTAAGAGAAAAGGTTGTGCCTAAAGACCACATGACACTTTTAGGTGCAACGTGTAAAGGGAAAAAAAACAATGAGAGGACCAAAGTTTAGAATTTTGATAACAAATCAAGCCAGAACGACCCTATTTACACCGCATGCATCTCTAGCCTTTTGAAATCACCATTAATATTTATGTCTCTCTTCTAAAACCATCAAACCCATCCTCATTTGTTATCACAAAATTTTTCATTTGTAAGTCTTTGTCTACTTGGTTACTCAGTATTGTTGGATTGCTGTTGTGGCTTGTTGATTTGTGACTATGTGTACTGTCAGATTATAACACATTTTCTTGATGCCCTAACTCATCTCCAACACAAAAGAATCAATGGGAAATAATAAGGAACATTTATAAAGAAAAGGAATTGTCACCATTTTGGATCGCCCTATTTAGAATTTCCCTCAACATAAAAAGGTTTGCTAGGGAGCTGAGGAAGCAAACTAACGATTCCACTTAAAGAATAACTCGTAATGCCATTAATGAAGAAGATGTTGAATCCCCCTCTCTTTCAAGAAATGTTAACAAGCAAATTCAAAAATCTTAATAGAGTCAAAGACCTATGCAAAATGAGACTACATTGACAAATGTTATTGATGCCATTTGTGACTTGCAAGATGAACAAAATGGCATCCTAAATGTCGTTAAGGAATTCCAAGAAAATCAAAATGACATGTTTAATGTCATAAAAAAGCTGCAAAATAATATTATCGATTTGCAAAAGGAAGCTACCATTCTAGCCATGAGGCAAGATTCCTTTCTTACAAAAAATGGCAAGGTTCCAGCCTTAAATTGAGGCACTTTCCTTAAACAAGTTGATGTCGTAGCATTGCTAGAAAGGAACTTCACGTGCCATATTTAAAGGATTTAGAATTACACTCCTCAACCTCCATATCATGCCGAGTTGTTTAGAAAACCATATCTAGTTGGATATAAGACTCCACATTTTACTCAGTTCGGTAGAAGGTAAGGTAATCCTAAAGTTCATATTAGCATCAACAAATTCATTGACTCACTAAGAGCGAACGCTATAAAAATGGACCTCCAACTTCATGAGTTTTCCAAGTCACTCATGGATCGAACTTACACTCGTTACACTTCTCACTGCTAGATCCATCATAAGCTTGGATGATATGGTATGCCCTTTCCATGGAAAATACTTTTAAAATGAAAAACAAGTAACTATTATTTAGCTAAACAACACCCATTGAAAAGCCTCAAAATCCCTGGTTTATTTTGTGAGGATATCTTGAGATTTGGCACTGAAGTATTATGATGAACACTATGAAAGATCGGTTGTGGAATTCTGTATTAACAATATTCTTTCATAATTATTGTAGATCTGGAAAACTTAAACATCTCTCAACTCTCCAGACTTGTTAAGGGTGCTAGAAAACTTTCCTTGTCCATGAAAGCTCTAGCTAGAGCATGGAGATCGGAAAGGAGAGAACCACACAAGACTTCCATCAGACCTTTCATCATACCCTAGTCACAAGTGATAAAGGACAAAAACAATCTGACATGTTCAAATGCATAGAAAGAAAGATCTTGATGCAAAAATCAACAGCAACTATCAAAGATTGTGCATATTCATTAACGATTGAAGAATTTGTGAGCATGCAATAGAGAACACATTGACAGAAGCCTTTGAGAGCGCCAATGTGGTGCAAACCAAAGACCCTCTGACAATGTAATTAGAAAAGATCTTTGAATTCTACAATTTTTGAGAATAATATGAGCATATTTGAATGATATGCATAGTGATGCTTATATAGCATTGTAGCATATAGTTTTCTACTAGGAATATGAGTCTGTTTCTTTGTAGGATTAGAAAATAATCTCCTAAGGCCCCGTTTGGCATGCCAGATAAGGAAGGATATGATTTCTTTATCCCTATCAAATGTTTAGTGTTGTTATCCTAAAAAAATAAGACAATCCTGGGCCCACACTTAATGCCTCTCTCAACTGAATTTCTAAACCCATTCTCTTACATGGGATTTCAATAGCTAGACAACGATAAGCATTGCAAAATATGCTCCCTGGTTTCTTTTTTGACAACTCCATGTTTGTTCAATTTATCTGCTTCAACCAACAAGATCCAACCAGTTTTTCTCTGAACTTTGAATTTTTTAACTTCTCTTTTTTGGTAGGAGTATTTCAATTATTAGTTGAATTTTAATTGAATCTAATCATTTAGTTTATGTTCTTCCATTTTTATTGTTTAATTTTCAATTCCATATAATTATGACAGAGCTCATTACTTTTATGTGGGATTTGATTAACTGCTAATTAAATCTTAATCGTATTAGGATTCTAAGGTTTAGTAGCAATTAGGCTTAGACGATTATGTGTCAAGTTTTCATTAATCGTGTATGAAGAACATAAGTTAGATTAACGTTTTACAACATTTGTAGAGCTTGTCTAAATTTGGTTTCTCTCTTGCTCTTTATTGCTTTTCTGAATTAATTTGGGTCACATTGATTCTAAACTTTTCAAAATTAGAATTAAATCTATGATCATATCTACGTTAATTAATTTTTAGGAGAGAATAGAATAAATTGGTCGGGCCGTTTATTATGCCAGATTGAATGATTAAATTGAAATTTTCTTGTCTGGATCGCTTGCAACTAGTGATAAGAAAATACTCTTACCCAAGGCTTCTTCCTATTAATTGTTTTCTAAATTTACTTTTATTTTACTTTCATTGATGTGAATACTATTTTTGTATCTGAAGTAAAGTATCAGACATTTTGGGAGAGTGAACCCCATTTATCGACAACAGAGGGGTATGGACCTTCCAAAGAGTGTTTTTAGGTGCCGATCATCGTAATTACTCTAAAGGTCCGAAAGTCCCAACCTATATGACCATATTTCCGAGGCAAATCAAATATATGTTTCTGAGGCATATCTTGAACAACTTGGCCAACTTTCCAAGGCTAGATGAACACGCGACTAGGAAATTCAAACGTTAATTCCGAGGTGTTCTAACATGTGCTGAAAGGACATAAAATGCCAATTATAACTAATCTGAGCACAATTAATTATCAGACAGTCGTGGGAATTAATCATCATTAAAAGGCATTCAATGGACAGTTACCAACCATAAAAGTACGGGAATGATTAAAGGTATAAATAAAAGGTAAGAATGAGGAAAAAAGGACACAAAAATCTAATTATTATTTTCTAATATTAATAAACACTTTATTGTTTTGACTTGAGCGTTGAAATGTCTTTGAAACTAAAGCTTGGCACACCAGGTAGAGGGTATTTCACATTACAAATGTGATTATACTTCATGAATCAATTCTTTTCAGTTCTTGAGATCAGAGATTCAGGAATTTAACTTGTGGTTGTGATTCAATGTCAAATCCAGGTGAAACACCAATTCCTGTAAGTGGGCCTTCACTTTCCACCAGTAAGGAATAACAGCTCAAAAGTCTGGAAACTATAGTAACTTAGATGTCTACACAGTTCGATTCATTCCTTTCTCAGAATGAGCAACAAGTGCGAATGGAACTAGTGGTAAACTCGATCAATCAGTCAGGAGTTGTGGAGTTACCAAATCCACATCAAGAAATGGAGGGTCAACAACAATTTTCTTTGCTCAGCCTCATGTAACAGCATGGAAATCTATCACCTCTAATATCAGTTTCGCAAGTTGATTTGGCAACAATATCCAAGCTAAAAGGTCAGATGAGGCTAGAGGTTCTGGGAACAAGTGGACGAGGAGGAGAAATGGTTGTAGAAGTTCAGAATGATTTACTTTTTGAACGTGTGGAGTCGTTAGCTCAGACGTCGAGTACCAAAGGTGACAAGAAGACAAATTGGCAGATGGTATAATTGAAGCGGTTCAAGATGAGTTAAGGAGGTATAAATGGAGTCTAAGGATTGAAGATGATGAATGGTTGACAAATTTGGTGCAAAAACCATTTGCAAGACGAATTATGGAAGTTTCACCACCGTCTAGGGTAATTTTTCCATATTTTTTATTGTCCGACGGAACCACTAATCCAAAGGATCATATTGTGAGATATTATGGTGCAATGATGACTCTTGGGATTCCGAACAATAAAATGGAGGCACTATTGTGTAAATTTTTTTTCGACAATTCTAACTGGACTAGTGTTGATGTGGTATCATAATCTTCAGTCTGGATCGATATATTCATTCCGAGAACTGACCATCAGTTTCGAAGCTTAATTTAATTCAAGCATTCGCTTAAAAAAATAAGCAAATTCACTTTTTTCAATTGTTATACCCAGTGTTTTAACAAGGAAGCAATTGGGATCCTAGGCTATACTGACTCTGTAGCTGTTCAGGCATTTCAGAAAGGTTTGGTGAAGGATGGGATGTTATTTTATTCATTAGTGAAGAATACTCTTGATACGTTGGCACAGACGATCAAGTGAACTGCTAAATACATAAAAAAGGAAGAGGAATTAAGGAAATATGGACATGAAAAAGGGTGGAATCTGAGACGTGACTTCGTCTTACATTCAATAGCCAATGAAGTTGAACGAAAGTTTGAGAAAAGGAAAACTCAAGTTGATAGAAAGTCTAATTTTGCTTCAGGCAAAGTTGTTCAACAACAATTTATGAGGCAATGTAGTTTTCTGAGAATTTTTGATTGGCAGTATCCTTTTAGTTCACCTGCAAATGATGTGGTAAAACATTTGAAAGGAAAAAATTATGTTAAATGGCCTAAGAAATTGTTTGATGACCAGAAGGCTCAGCGATCAGGAAAGTATTGTGCTTTCCATAAGGGATTAGGGAATGAAATTAAGGAGTGCAGATTTTTTAGAGTTGAGGTTGAAACTTTGGTTCGGATTGGGTATCTGAAAGAGGTTTTGTTAACTCCAATTGCAAAACAGGGCCCGTTGGCAATAACCCAGCAAGATCAAGGGGTCTGATGACAAACTTTGGGATTCGAGAAAACAGGTCCGAGAGGAACTTGGAGTGAATGATGAGGAAATGAATTGTATTCATGAAGGCATGGCAAATGGAGGAGAAACGATGGCAATAAAAAGGTGTCGCGTGCAATTAGCTGAAGTGTCATCGTTGGCTTCAACAAAATCTAAAAAATAGGGATTTTTCCAATCCTTTTTTTCCAAAGAATAGACATGTTTTGCATTTTCCATATGATGATGCTATTGTTATCTGAATTCATATCCCCAATTTCCTAGTTAAATGAGTCTTAGTTGACGAGGGCATTTCAGCGGAAGAACTTTTCTTGGCAACTTTGCAAAGAATGAAGTACGATGAATCTTTTATCCAAGGTCAACGACCAGGTTAGTAGCTTTCAATGGTACCAAAAGCCCTGTCATTGGCAAGATAGCGATGCCAATAACTCTACGAAAGAAAATAGTTTTTTGCACTATGATGGTGGTGGACAATGAGTCAGCCTACAATGCAATTCTTGGGAGATTGTGGATTCATCATATGGAAGCCATGACATCTTCATTACATCAAATGTTGAAATTTTTGAATAAAGATATGGTGGAAGTGGTGAGAGGAGATCAGAAGGTCACTCGAACATGCTATATGCATTCAGTGAAGGAAGTTCTGGAATCTTCCAAGGCTAAATAGCAATTACACGATTTGGGGATCATGACAATGGATTTACAAAAAGATATGAATGTAATTGAAGAGGTAGTACTAGATCCTGAAAAGCCTAAGAAGACAGTCCGTGTAGGATCAGGATTGATAAAAGAAAAGAGGATGGAGTTAATTGCATTTCTAAAAGAAAAGATGAGTTTCTTTGCATAGGACACGAGTGATATGCCAAAAATTGATCCACAAATCATAACACATGAGTTGAATGTGGATCTGAGCTTCAAACCAGTGAAAAAAAAGAGAATGAGGTTTGCTCCATAAAAGAATCAAGCGGTTAAAGAGGATGTGGATAGGTTATTAACAAATAAAAAAGATTCGAGAAGTGCATCATCCGGAATGGCTTGCAAATACAGTGGTAGTAAAAAAGAAGAATGGGAAGAACCGAATCTAAGTGGATTTCACAAATTTAAATAAAGCTTGCCTGAAGGATAGTTTTCCTCTTCCAATCATTGACCAATTAGTTGATGCAACTGCAGGACATGAGGTAATGAGTTTCTTAGATGCATTTTCAGGGTATAATCATATTTTAATGCACCTTGCAGATCAGAAGAAAAATTCTTTTATGATCAAGCGACCTATTGTTTCAAAGTTATGTCCTTTGGACTTAAGAATGCAGAAGCAACGTATCAGAGGCTGGTCAACTGAATGTTCAAAGATTTAATTTGGAAAACCATGGAAGTTTACATCGATGACATGCTGGTTAAATCTTTGAGAGACAATGAGCAGTATAAAATGAAATTTAATATGACAAAATGCACATTCGGGGTCTCTTGGGGCAAATTTTTGGGTTATATGGTAACACAAAGAAGAATTAAGGCGAATCCGGATTAGATCTTAGCACTAATTGATATGCCTTCCCCAATATGTAAAAAAGATATTCAAAGGTTGAATGGGAGAATAGAAGCTTTAAGTCACTTTATTTTAAAATCTTCGGACAAATGCCTCAACTTTTTCCGAGTGCTGAAAGATCAGAGTGATTTCGAGTGGAATGATGATTGTGAATCTGCATTCAAGGAATTAAACAATTATTTTGGGACTCCACTATATTTAGTCAAACCAAAGGATGGGGATGTTCTGCAATTGTATTTATCAGTCTCGGAAAATGCCCTCAGCTCAGTTTTAGTGCAAAGCGAGGGAAAAGATCAGAACCTAATTTTTTTCATTAATAAAGTACTCCAACACGTTGAGACAAGGTACACATACTTAGAAAAACTTTTATATGCCTTGGTTATTTTAGTAAGAAGATTGAAGCCGTATTTTCAAAGTCATACGATGGAAGTGGTTACAACTTATCCCTTTCGTTTAATTATGCATTTGGCTGGACGAATGGTGCTTTTGGCAACTAAGGTGAGTGCTTATGATATACGTTACATCCCTCAAACTACCATAAAATCCCAGGTTTTGGCAGATTTTGTGTTTGAGTTTACAACATGAGAAAATGAAGCACATAAGGAGGACGAATGGTATAAGACTGAGTGGCAAATTTTTATGGATAGGTCATAAAATTCTAGAGGTTTAGTTGCTGGGATCTAGTTGAAAAGTCCAGCTAGAGATTTATTGGAGCATTCTATGCGCTTCGGGTTCATAGCCACAAACAATGAAGCTGAGTACAAGGCTTTACTGGCAGGGTTATAGCTAGTTAAACAAATGGGAGCAACCTCAGTAAAGGTATTTAGTGATTCGCAGTTGGTGTTCAGTCAAGTACAGGGAACTTATTCAGCAAAGGATCCAACTATGTCCTCCTATATTAAAATGGCCAAAGAGTTAATGGCAGGATTTGAGACAGTGGAATTACAACAGTTGCCAAGATTAGAAAATAGTCATGCCAACGCACTGGAAAATGTAGCTTCAAATGTTAGCGCTAGGGGAAAGAGAATGATACCAGTAAGTATTCTTGAAGAGAGAAGTATTTTACCTTCAGGTGTCAATAGCATCCGAGCAAAAGATATCCCATGGATTCAAGAGATAGTTGCTTACATCATAGAAGGGAAGTGTCCAATGGATAAGTTCAAGGCTCGGAAGTTGAAGGCCAAATCAACACGCTATTGTATCTTTGAGGTAAGTTATACCGACACTCTTTTTCTAAACCTTTGTTAAAATGTATCGATGCAAATGCAGGATTAAAAGTGATGGCAGAAAATCACGAGGGAATTTGTAGGAATCACTCTATGGGAATGTCATTGGCGAAAAAGATAATGTTGCAAGAATATTTTTGGCTGACTGTGGTGAAATTTTCAGAACGATATGTTTGAGAGTTCGAGAAATGCCAAAGGTTTGCTCCACACGTTCCCTCAAATAAACTGACTTCTGTTTTAAGTCCATCGCCTTTTATTCAATGGGGAATGGATATTGTTGGACCTTTAACCTCAGACCCCAGGGCATAAAAAGTTTATTTTTGTGGTCACGGATTATTTTTTCAAATGGGTAGAAGTTGAGTCTTATGCAACTGTTAGAGATTATGACATTGTTACCTTTGTTTGGAAGAATATTGTCACTAGATTCGGTTTACCTCGGATCCTAGTGACAGATAATGGATCTCAGTTTGTGAGTTAGAAGTTTAAAAACTTTTGTGCTACATGGAAGATAGGCGTGTGATATTCGACTCCGCGGCATCCATAGAGAAATGGTCAAGCAGAAGCTACGAACAAAACCATATTGAATACTTTGAAGAAGAGGCTTAAAGATTCTAAAAGTAAGTGAGCCGAGGAATTACCAGGGGTGTTATGGGCATATTGTATGACAGTACGAGAACCAATGGGATGCACACCGTTTTCGTTGGTTTATGGAACCGAAGCTATTTTACCTGCAAAAGTTTTGAAATTGACTATTCGAATCGGTGGAGATTTGCTACATTTGAACGATCAAATGATAAAACAAACTTTGGACGAGTTCAAAGAGAAGCGAAAATCTGCTGCAATCCAGTTAGTACAATACCAACAGATGGCAGCACAACACTATAATTCTAATGTACAATGTTAGAATTTCAAAGTCGGTGATCTTGTTCTTCGAAAAGTTTTTCAAAATATACAAGAGGTCAATGCAGGGAAGCTTGGACCAGATTGGGAAAATCCTTGTCTTGTCGTATCTATCTCTCTACCTGGGCCATATAGACTTCAAGATCACAATGGTAAAAAATGTTCCAAAGAGTTGGAATTATGAACATTTGAAACATTTTCATTCGAATACTTTTTTAGTTAGATTTTTCAATTTTAAATTGCCTTTGTTTTTGGGGGGTAGGGTAATATTATCCTATTCGTTGAAGGTTTTTTGCAGATTTATTGTTCGTTTTTGTCTTCAAAAATTCATGTTTTGGCAATTTAAAGGAGAATTTTATTTTTTCTTATAAAGTATCTCGGATTTTATGACCTAATTTGATAGGTCTAATGTTTTCAAATGACTTAACTCAAAATAATGAGTTCATTATTTCCCAAACTATCAGGAACAGGAGCTTGTAAACCTTATTCCCCAATGTGTGGGGCCAGGTCATCAATCCCTAACAATCGACAAAAATTCTAAAGCAAAGAAACTCTGAAGTTCATGTTCTAGTCATTAGAATCAACTTAAGAGATATTATTTTCCGAAGCAACTTCATGATATATTAACATCAAGAAGTTAGTACAAATAGAGTTTTCTCATTTCATTAATGAATAGCACCAAGCCAGGAAGTTACCAAAAAAAAAAAAAAGCTAATTTTCTTTTTCAATATGGCTTGGTTCAGAAGTTGAAGCAATAAGATGGCTGTCTTTGGGAAGTTTAGTTTGAGTATAGGTCTTAACTTGAAGATGACTGCATGCTTCATCATCTTTATCTTTGGAACTGACACTTTCATAAGAGGAAATCTTGTCCAACTGAAACTATTTTATCTCTTTGTCGCTAGGTTCAGAAAGTTGAGTGTCAGTTGTAAAATGTTTTACTTTGGCATCATGGTATCCTCGGGCTTGGTAAACCCATGAGTTCCTATTGATTAACTTCTAGCATTTAATTCTTCCTTTCTGAATGAGGTCTTCAAACTTTTCAGACTGCTCCCCTTTTGAGACGACTTTTTCAATATTGTTTTTGAGTAAGTTGAGCTGCCCTAGCCAATTCTTCTTTTCTTTTTCCTATCCATGCTTTTGGGTTTCAAACTTTGTGATGATCTCGGTTGATTCCCTAAGTTTGGAATCACGCTCGAAGATTAAGCTTCAGGAATTTTGAAGAGCTTCATGATTTTCTTCAAGGATTTATTTAATTCGCATGGGTATTCATCCAACTCTTTGATCTTGTTCAAAAGAGAAGCCTTCTCATAAATGAACTCAACTTTTTTTCCCTTTAATGTTTCAACTTCGGTTTCAGCATCTCAACTTCCTTGAGAGTCTCGATTTGTCTTTTTATGTGAAAATTAGATTTTGGCATAACTACAAGATGAAGTATGGAATGAGTTAGGAATAAAATGGGCAAATTACGAAGGAAAGTAGAATTACAAGTACCATAAAGCTTATCATTGCAGCATCTTCATTAAGAGTCGAGGATCTTTTGTGCAGGTCGGCTTCATTTTGAGTGATTGATTTAGACATCAATCAGAACATGCTCGGGCAAGACTTTCGGAAGGAGATGTCCAAAGGGTAGTTGAGTTGAATCTTTTTCAGACCTTCGGGGATAGTTATGGCAGAGGTAATCTTGGCCTTTTTGGCCAAAGGCTCAGGATCAGTGACATGAAGATCTAGTGACTTAGGCCTTACTTCAAGAGCTTTACCATGTGTTGAGACCCCGAGGCAGGCACTTTATGACCAATTTCTGAACTTTTGGCTTCAGGGTTTTGAGCTTCAGATGCTTTTCTTTTCTTCTCTATTTTGACTTCTAACTTTTCCAACTTTTTCTGAGATTCTCAGCTACAGTGAGTTTAGATGGGGAAATTCTTTTCTTTTGCATAACTTTGATGAGTTCTAAAAGAACGTTTGGCCACAAGCAAGTCCAACCTTTAGAATAGGGTTCGAAGCACTTAAAAATGCCAAATTTAAGAAAATCAATTTTGGAAATTGGAAACATGGTGGAAATGAGAATACCTTTTGGGATTTATTCCTCCTCAGAATGCAGACCAGCTTTGACGAAAGAGTAGGGTGTAAGCATTAATTTGAGATTGAGATTGAGATTTGACTAAGAATACGGATTAACATTTTTTTGTCCGAGGTGAGATAGATCGGAGCCTTGTTAAGATAGTAATCTATAAAGCAAGGTATTTAGGGAAATGATAAAGTAAAAATAGAAAATGAGTTTTATCTTACCAAATTCAAGGTTCCAACTATTTCTAACACTGTAAAAGACAGTCTAAGAAGAAGGGTCTTTGGCATTAGGGAACCCCCAAGCTCCCTGAACGAAGAAAAACCTATCCTGCCACCTTTTGTCTTGGGTGGTCGTGCTGAGAAAGAGTTTCTCCCTTCGGGGAGTGAGGGTGAAGCGACTGGATTCATCATTGTTTTTTATTAAAGAGTAGTAATGGAGTATAGGGTTAGGGGTGATCATGAAATGATGTATCTCAAACATAATGACAAGTCCAAGGAGAATTCTCTAGCAATTTGGCATCAATTGTGTTGGGGCTAAATCGAAGTATGAAAGAAATTGTTAGATAGAATGATGAACAGGAAAGCGAAGTCTGAGTTTTATTGGAAGTTCGTAGAAACAAGTGAATCATTCTCGGACATATAGGACGTACTCGTTGGGTTGTGAGTAGTCAACAATGACTTTTCTAAGGTGAGGGTAAGTATTAAGAACTTTTTGCAAAGTCCAATGAGAATTGATGGTTGAGGAATAAGTGGAAGGGCTTCGTTTGGGTTGGCCTCTTTTTCGACGGGTAGATGGTTTTTTTGACCGAAGTGTGTGAGGTGAGGAAGTCGAGGCAGCTATGAGATATCTCTCTAGATCAACCTTTTGGAGGATAGTTTTTGAGGTTTGAGTGACGATGCGAATGATGGCAAAAGTTTTGGAAAGTTTGGGGGATACAAACTTAACTGAGTCTAACGGATCATCAGATTCATCCAAAGAACAACCTATGGGAGAGATGGAAGAAAGATTGCTTTCTTCTATCAATTTTTAGAATGAATCTTCAGAGGTGTTTGAAGAGGGAGAAGATATTTAGGTTTGGGTTTAGATAAAAGTTCTCTTTTCAAAAAGAAAATGTAAAAGAAGAAGGAAACGAAAGGAAGAGAAAACTGACCTGGGATTGCTGAGGATAGAAATAAATATGGTCACCGGTGAAAACAGAGAAGGAACAGCAGGTGTCAGGCCGGAACGAAGATCAGAGAAAGAAAAAGTTAAGTAAAGATATTAGCAAAGGAATTGTTCTCTTTTAGTTCTCAAATATGGCAAAGAAAATGAGATGAAAGAAGAAAGAAGGAAAATTTAATATAAATCTTTGAACGACTCTGATTGAACTAGAGATTGGTGAAATCAACGATTGAGAGTTGTGATTTAACATTTCGGTGTAGGAAACGAGGCGCCTGAATTAATGTAATCATTGTGAATTTAAAAAAAAATGGTCAGTTGACACGTGGGCGGTAATATCTGATAGCATAGCCTGATTTTTGTTTCAATCGAGAAAAAGTAAGCAGATTTGATTTTAAACAGGAGCAATTCCATGAACTGACGTGTCACTTCACGGAATGGAGGGCTAACTGTGATTTATATTTTTGTATCTGAAGGAAAATCTTGGACATTTTGGGAGAGTGAGCCCTATTTATTGAAAATAGAGGGTATGGACCTTCCGAATGAGTGTTTTTAGGTACTGATCATTGTAATTACTCTAATAGTCCGAGCGTCCCAGTCTATATGATCATATTTCCGAGGCATATCTTATACAACTTGGCCAACTTTCTAAGGCTAGATGAACACGTGACTAGGAAATTTAAATGTCAATTTCGAGGCATTCTAACATGTGCCAAAAGGCGATAAAATGTCAATTGTAATTTATCCAAGCACAATTAATTATCAGACAATATTGGAAATTAATCATCATTAAAAGGCATTCAATGGACATTTACCAACTATAAAAGTGCAGGAATGATTAAAGATATAAATAAGAGGTAAAAATGAGGGAAAAGGGATACAGAATTCTGATTGCTATTTTTCAGTATTCATAAAACACTTTATTATTCTAACTTGAGCGTAAGAGTGTCTTTGTCAGATACCACACCAATGCTAAAACTTTAGTTCTTTTTTAGAGAGATCGAAACAGAGAATGGAGGTGATAGAAAATTACAACTGCAATTGAATTTTGATAATTAACAAAACTCCCATTTTTGCATCTTTAGTTTTAATTAATCGGATATAATTTAAATTGATTATAATTATAATTATAGTCCTTGTGGAATCGATTTGGACTTACCAATACTACAAATTTAATAATTAATTTTGCGTAAGGCGACAACGCACAAATATGTCATTCTCTATTCACCTTCAACATCTAGTCATCTCATTCTTGTTGTTGTTATTGTTGTTTAAAAAAAAACAAAAAAAGTAGTACAAAACGTAGATTTGATATATTAGATTTCAACTAATAACTACATGAAGACATTAAATTAAATATTTGGTACTTGATTTATTCTTTTAATATTTTTGTTAATTATAAATTTTATTATTTTAATTTTAATTTTTCTCATATGTGATTATGGAACAGGTTCACATACTTGATCGATTTATAGGTATTTGATTTTATCTTGTTTCTTGTATGAGACAATGAGAAATTTTTAATAAACTCTGTTGGTGATGCTGTTTTTTTTTTTTTTTTTTTGTGGGTTTTTAATTTCATGAATGCTTTGTCTAGTTGACGGGTAAATGAAGAAAAATGAAAATGGGAGTTTCAACAATGGGCTCTGTTAAAACATATATTTATATTAAATTTTGTTTATTTAAGTTTGTAATTTGATGATATATTTTATAAAATATATAATATTTTAAAAAATTGATATAGTTCAATTCAATTTTGTATTGTATCAAACACATAATATTATATTTTATTATTTAATTCAAAACTGCACTAAAAATGTGACAAAATTAAATATATCAAATCGTACTCAATTTAATCCAATTTTATCATTTATATCCAATCCAATCTTGCACACTAAACAAAGTCCAATAGAACTTAAAATCTGGCCTCTAGCCTAAATTGAAAAATTTTACAGTTTTAGTCTTTCTAAATTCTCAAATACGTTGGTTACATCAAGTGTTTTATTCATATAAAACAAAAAACATATGATTAGTTATGAAGATAAATATATAGTTTTTTCTTAATTTTTTTTATGTATTAATAGTTTTTTTTTTGGGTGAAAACGTATTAATAGTTAATGTGAAACGACACATTCACATTGAATGAATTCTGAAACCATATTGTAGTAGCATTCACAAGCCAAATATAAAGGAGGTCGCAACAACCACAAAGTGAAAATATAAAATATTTTAGGTAAAACTTGTTTTGAATTTTGATCGCTTACACATGAACTAAGAAAATATAAAATAATTAGAAAATAAAAGAAAATAAAAAATAACCTTTTGAGTCTTGTCTTTAATTTGATCATGCACGTCACCCTTTGCAGCTCCTACTAGTCTAAATGTTTCAGTACTCAATGATACTTTATATATTTTAGTAATTGATATACATTAATTAGGCATATGTTTAATTTTGTTGTTCTTTTTGCAATATATTTATTTATAAATTAATCCTCATTAACAAATACAAATAGCGTATTGTAATATTTGTAATGATAGGTAGTAGGGATTTAATAGCCTCGGACATGCTTTTGAGTCTAACTCTCTGTACAAAGTTTGTCATTTCTATAAAATTGATATTCCCATTATATATATGTATATAAATTCATATTATATTGGTTTTATAGTTTTAACATCAAATTTTATTATTATTAATATTTTATAAAATTAATTAAATATGAATTTATTGACATATTAAAACTATATTTGTAAAATTCAGATAGTCATAAATAAATTTTTAAATTTCAATTTTGAAACTATTCAAAAGCAAAAAAAAAAAATTAAAAATCATTATGGTAAAACCACTAAATCGACCTAATAAGGATCTTGTGTTATATATATAAATATATTTACATAAAAGAAAATTCTAAAATAAACTTATTCTCATTTTATTAAAATAAAAATTGTCAAAATAACATGTTATTAGTAACAAATATGAATTTTTCGTCACCAATAATTTATTTTTAATAATGATATTGTCAGATTTGTTATTGAAATTGCATTATTAGTAATAATTTTCATTTAATAAAGTGAAAATATTTTTTTGTAGAAGTATTGTATATATAAATATATATTTACTTGGAATTATTTGATGACTCCAAAAAAAAATTAAAAATTATTTTAATTTGAATAATACTTTAGGCATCAAATTAGTTAATTAAACTAAACATTTTAAGTAACTAAACAATATAAAATAATTTAGTTGAAAAAATAATCTAAGTAATAAAAGTTTGGTGTTTAAAATTTTGAAAACAAATCAATTAGGTGCCTATTTTTGTTAGTGTATCACTTTCTGAATGACTTTCCATAACGGACATATACTATTTATCAACATAAAAAATAGATAATATTAAAAACTAATAATANAAAAAAAAAAAAAAAAAAAAAAAAAAAAAAAGAAGGATGAAGTGAATATACAATTTTTTAGTTGCATTTTATTTTTTCATATTTGTTTTTTTTTTTTTATTTCTTAAGTTTATGTATTGAATTGTGGTAAGTATACGTATTTTGAGAGATAAAGTTCACTGTCTCCTCGACTAGTGTTTTTGCTTTCAATTAATAAATTTTTCATATACTTGCTTAATTTTTTATTTTGTTTTATTTATTTTGTATAAGATTGGAGAATCCTGATTACGTCTCTGCTCACATTCACATTTTAAAGTTGTGATTAAAAAATCACTGTAAAAAATATTGAAACTACACAGACTATATTAGTGCCAAAACCCCTGGAAAAATATATAGAAATATTGAGTATAGCTTAGATTTTAAATTGGAAACAATATATTCATGGACCCAAAGAGAAGAAACTTGAATCCCAACAAATTAATGAAGTACATTTTGCAACAAAAAATTTGGGGATTTTTCCCTCTCATTACCGATGTGATGTTTGCTTCCATATAACGTTATTATGATAAAAATTAAACCATAAAAATCATTTTTCTTCATGTGACAAATGGGGTCCAAATGTAATTGAATATTTTCTTTAAATGAAAACATTAATAATTAGTTTTCATTAAAAAAACATTAATAATTAGTCACATGCACCGTTTTTTGTTTTCATTTGAATCCAGACTAAAGCCCATCTTTTTTTACTATTCTGAAAAACTTTTTATTCTTAATTTTTTTTATTCACCTCACTAAAGTTGACCATGCCTGCATATTTTAAGAAAAATTATTATTATTATTATTATAAATATTATTTAATAACTAGCACATTTTTTTAATTGAGTATTCGGAGTGATATTAATTAATTAATATATTAATATAATTTAGGTATAGTTTTATAGATAAGTAACATTTTTAAAGTAATAAAGATAACTTAACATAAACTAATTAAATATTAATATATAACATTTGATATCTTTAATATTATTTTTTTAATTTTATATCCAATTACCACCTTTTTCGAAGGAAAAAATAATAAACATTATTTTTAAAAAATAAACGAAANAAAAAAAAAAAAAAAAAAAAAAAAAAAAAAAAAAAAAGCATGGGTTACCAAAAAAAAAAAACCGAATGGGTTCGTTGGTGTCGACCACACTTGAAAAAATTAAATAATAATTTTATAGCCCTAGTAGTCCGCCAGATTAGGACCGACCATGGATTATATGGTAATTTCACTGTGAATAACAGAAAACGACGGAGGACATTTTGGTAAAACGACATAAGCAGACGAGAAGACTGGCTCGTCACGGTCTATAGTCTGAATTCCCCAAGTGTTCCTTTTCGAAAAGCAAAAAAGAAAAAATTCCTGGTTTTCTTTTTTTAATTCTTTCTTTCATTTTCATTTTATTTCCTTTTCCTGTTTGTGTTTCTGTGGTGGAACTCTTTTGTCTTTGCCTTTCTTTTGTTTTATTAATTTTTTCCTGTACTGAATCTTATAGTTTTCTCTGAGTCGAATTCGTAACTTTCTCGGTGGATTTCCAATCCAACGAACAAGAAATTCCGTAAAAGAAGAAAAGCGGAGCTGGCTTTAATTCCTTCTTCAACTTGAATCTTCTTTGCTGTTAAAAAGCAGAGTTCTTGTCCATGCCAAAGATTTTCCGATTTCTCTAATTCTTTTGTTTGTCGCCGGAGGGGGGAGTTCTTCGACGTCGTTTTGGACTCTGTTTCGGTGGCAGAAATGGCCAAGCGTGGATATAAGCTGCGTATCCTTTTTCTTTTTTTCGTTCGTGTTTAATTTTCTTGAAGTGCTTGCTGAGCTGAATTTGAGCTGTGTTTGGGTAATTTTTGATTTGATTCGGTTTTGTGCTGCTAAGTTGAAGCTGAGCTATAGTGCTGGAAAACTTTCATAACGGCCTTTTTATCTGTGGTTTTTTTTTTGTTAATATATATATATTTTTTTTTTTTCTAGTTTGGAAGATGACGAAGACGATGCCCTGTTTGGTTGCTGCGAAAATGTCGAAGAGAGAGAAAAATTAGGAAACTTAGAGTTTACTATAGTAGGAAGCTTTCTTGCTGAAGATAACAAGAACAAAATTATAAGACTGAAAATTTTATGTTTTAAGTAAATTCGCTCTGATTTGGGTCAGTTAAATTTTTTTTCCTAATGTGTAGAAACAAGAAGAGCAAATGGCGTAAGACCCAATTTGTTTGCTATTTTATTAAAGTTGAGTTTGGATTAGTGTAAGTAATCATGTCTTTATCCTTGATAAATTTGTGTTCTTGACCGCATCGAATGTAGAAGAATTTGTGGCTCATTCAGCCAACATCAATTGTCTAAATATCGGAAAAAAGGCGTGCCGACTTTTTGTTACTGGCGGGGATGATCAGAAGGTCAATCTTTGGGCGATTGGCAAACCTACTTCTTTAATGGTGAGTTATCCGTCCCTTATTTTGTGTTTTTAATTAGGATGCATGGTAACTCATATTTTGGTTAATTTCTGGGAGCTGTTTTTGCATGAACGTTGTGCTGTAAAGAGTTTTCCTGTCAATTATATTAACTCTTAGGGGTATACGATTTTAACTGCCAAATTAAATCTAAAATCAGTTGAGGCATATTTTGCCGTATAGAGTTCTTTTTCAAAAGTGAGTGAATTATATAATTAAGCTAACACGCATGATAGATGGTTTCAAATATGGTTTGTTATTGTTTGTTTTCTACTAATATTTTCAAATTTCTGCAGTTAAACTAAAAATTGTTGAGTTAATACTGCCCTTTTTTTAAAACTTGATTTAAACCTAGGTGTTCTCTTTAGCTTTGTTTTAATATAGTTTGAAATCACTCGGGCTCGGTGTCCTTTACATTTGGTTGTGACTATATGTTACATAATTATGAGATCATAAATATTTTTCGTCTCTTTAATATGCAGAGCCTATGTGGTCATACAAGTCCAGTTGAGTCTGTAGCTTTTGATTCGGCTGAAGTATTAGTGCTTGCGGGAGCTTCCGCTGGTGTGATAAAACAATGGGATTTGGAAGAAGCAAAGAGTATGTTGGTTAATACCAAGTCATTGGTCAAAATAGGACTATTAGTTTCCAAGAATCCGTTTTACTTATTGTTTCTTTTTAAGGAAACATATTATGCATAAAATCAGTTATAGGATGAAACTTTGTTAATGCTTTTGAGATGATAATTTCAATGATCAGGTCAACTGCTTAATGGACTTGATCTGGTAGGGTTATGCAATTTTTGTTCCAAGTGATAAACTTTTCTAGATTGATACGTAGTCTAAGCCTCATTAGATTATTTGTTAATAAGATTCTTATCTATTAGTACTGTTATTGAAGTGTAGTGGTTCGCACGCTTACTGGACACAGATCGAACTGTACTGCTCTCGAATTTCATCCATTTGGTGAGTTCTTCGCGTCTGGTTCAATGGACACTAATCTTAAGATTTGGGACATTAGAAAGAAAGGATGCATTCACACATATAAAGGTCACACTCAAGGCGTTAGTACAATTAAATTCACTCCTGATGGCCGTTGGGTAGTTTCTGGTGGGTTTGATAATGTTGTAAAGGTAATAATCGATCAACTATGAGAAGTTTTTCTTGCAGTAAGCCTTTTTGTTCGCGCATACAATAATAAGCTTTGTCACTCTTCTACAGATCTGGGATCTAACTGCTGGAAAGCTCTTGCACGATTTTAAGTTCCACGAAGGTCATATTCGGTCCATAGATTTCCATCCCCTCGAGTTTCTACTGGCCACAGGTAAGCAAATGACTCAACCAAAATTTTGAACTTAAAAATCTTAGAATAAATTTGCCTTTGCACCATTTGATACATATAAGAATATAGGTTACGGCTTTACCACTTTGTTAATGAGACTCATATCCAATGGGAAAAGCTAAATGACAATGCCATCCTCAAATTTTGACATTGGCATGGGCTTTCCAATGTGATTTTAAAATGGCAATGCCAAATTTTGACATGCTACTACAATGTAAGACAGTATCTGACCATTCCAAAGGATTTCTACCAATTATAGCAATGTCATTGACTCATTCTCAAAGGTTTGGCATTGCATTAGAGTTGAAATGCCATATGCCAATGCCAAAATTTGGCAATAGTACCACATTCAGCACTACCATTGAGTATGATCTTAAGATTCTCACAATTGCATATGTTATGTATTTTTCTACCTCTTGAGTTGAAGGTGATGGTATGTGATATAAAAAACCACATGAAAAACAAGTGCTGGTCTAGAGGTCCTCTTCTTTGGTTATTTTATTTGTTTGGTCAACATTAAACTCATTACGACAAGGGGATAGGGGATTTTTCACCCGGTTCAAGGTTTGAACCCTGAACTTGGAGGTGTATTCTCAGTGATTTTTACCACTAGGCCAAGCCTATCAATACTCTTTGCTTGGTTATTTGACAGTATATTTTTACAATACTAAAGGAAGCCAAATTGCTTCCATGAGTTGAGATAATTAAACTTGTTAGTGCCTTGCTCTAGAAACTGTTGAATATATGTGACAAGCTTGCTGCCTTATTAATGGTTTTCAAGTTGATATTTGTATTACTAAATCAGTAAGCTTTGTATAAGTACGGATCATTGGAATCTTGTTAAAATGTTTAAGAAGCGACTAGTAATGTTATTACATACAAATCTTTTCCAGGCTCAGCAGACAGAACTGTGAAATTCTGGGATTTGGAAACCTTCGAACTAATTGGATCTGGTAGACCTGAGGTATCTGTGGTTATTTGTATCCACTGCCTTTTTTCTGGTTCTGTTTTGTTTTGTTCTATTCTTTCATGGCTGTCTGATTTATTCTTGAAACTGAAAGTGATAACTGATATACTTGGCGTTATTTGCGTGGTATATATGTATGTATATTGTATGTGTTTATGTATTTATCATTTCTGCAATAAATAAGTTGTCTTTCATCTATTACTGATATAGTTGCACTACAGTAATCTAGTTGGATAAGGCTTGGGTCATTGATTTATCATTCATCAATTGGATTTATGGTTAGATTGCCAGTTTATAACATTATCATATAATATTATCATATATATAAAATTAGTGTGGAAAACTATAGGTATGATATGATATAGAACTTGTTTTGGTGAAAGATATGATATAGAACTTAATTCTGAATTTCTTATCAATTTATATAAGTTTCTTAATTCAAGTCATTGCCATTTCGATTAAAAGATATTAATTTTAGGGGTCCAATACCTGCTCTTTATCTCAATTTTATCATATCTTGAGGCACCTTATGATCATCAACCAACTCTGACACATAGGTTCCCCTAAACTTAATACATGTTTTAACAAAGTTTATATGGAATAAAAACACTCTTAGATACTAGAGGTGCCAACTTGTTGGTGTTGTTCTCCCTCGGTTGGTTGGTCCTATGCCCATACATTTAGGGGTTTTCAAATTACCTGATTTATAAGCTTGTTGTCTCCATAAGTAGGGATTGGTTTGGTGGTGTTCCCCGCTTTCAATCTTGCAAATCAGTATATCAACTCTGTACTGCTAAGTTCCCTTGAAAGGTTTTTTTGTTGTTGGGAATAAGCTAACATAGGTGCAAGGAAGCGAGTTTTCCAGAATTTATGAATATGCAATTGCAGATTGCTGGTGATCAAATTACTAAGAATAAAAAAAAAAATATAAATGAAATACACTTTATTCAACTCCTCTAATAGAATTGCATCCTTCTTTCCAGCCTACTGGAGTACGCGCAATTGCTTTTCATCCTGATGGTAGGACCCTATTTTCTGGATTGGATGAAAGCCTGAAGGTTTGGTTTGTTTCCTATAATAAAACCATATAAAATTACCGTCTGGAATGCAACAGAAGCCTAAGAATTTCATGTTGTAGGTTTATTCATGGGAGCCTGTCATTTGTCACGATTCTGTTGACATGGGATGGTCAACACTTGGTGATCTATGCATACATGACGGGAAACTGTTAGGATGCTCATACTATCAAAATTCTATTGGAGTCTGGGTTGCAGATATTTCAGTATTAACCTTAAACTTTTCTATGTTTCCTTTTTTCTACCTCCTGTACAAACTTTAAAAATTGTAACGTCCCCGGACATTGAATATATAATCTTTGTTTATGTGCTTTGGTATCAGCTTTTTGAGCCATATGGAGCTGGTTCAATACCTATTCAAAGTGACCGTACCGAGCTGAAATATAATATTAAACTCCAGGGAAGATCGGAGAAAGTAGGGAGTAGTATAAGGGCTTCAAGTTTGCGATGTATGTCTCCAGATTATGATACTAAGGAGATAAAGAACATATATATGGACTGTAAGTTTTATTTTATATCTACTTTTCCTTCAATTTCAGTAGAAAGCTATATAAATTTCCGAAGTATGAGTGTTTGGTGGTTTGATGAAGTCTAAGTTCTTTGTACATTCTTTGCTTATGCCATTGCATGTGTTGTTGACATGGTGTACATCCATGGATGTGGAATTTATAAATTGTAGTTGAACTATATCAAGTGCCGGCATGGTGCAATAAGATTTTTGGTCCAATCCCTCGTTTCCCCCCTGCTCCAACACAACCACCCCGGCCCCCACACACGCCCACCCCCCCCAAAAAAAAAAAAAAAAATAAAACCAAACACACACACACACCAAAAAACACAAAACTGTGAAAAAAAGAAAAGAAGAAGAAGAAAGAATATCAAAAGAAGGATGGAAGATCTAGGTCAATAGAAAATTTTATGTTAAATGTTTAAGGAAATACACTTTCAGTTTTGGGCGCTAAAGACTGATTTTGGGGATTAACGTACTCCACCCAAATATTTTTCTTCCTTCATCTTGCCTGCTCACCTATTTCCTACAAATTTGTGGATCGAGTCTGGCTTAGAATCTGACTTGCTCAAAATATCCCCATGACATGGACTCTGGTTATTTACTGTTAAATTTTACACAAGCACATTGGAAAACATTTTGCATGCAATGGATATGTGAATTTTTATTCATAATTATTTTCTATTTTATATTTGCTCAGTCCATGGTTTCTCTTATTTGCATATTTATCTTCTATCAAAAGCTGCTGGTGGAAAGCCTGTTGCTCCACCGCGAGTTGATTCTTTAACTACTCCAAATGCAATGTCCCCATTGGATATGAAGGAAATTAGTGATCAGCCAACTAAAAAGCAGAGTTCTGCGGTAAGTCTGAATCCAAAATGTAATGAACACGCACTTAATAAATCCTTAGTTGTGCCTAGCATTGTACCTCGTGATAGTCCTGATGGAAAAGACTCGCCAAACTCCACAAGAGAATCTATTACCTTTTCAAAGACAAAGCGTGGTATGTTGCTGAAGCCAGCTCATACAAGAAGGCCATCAAACAGCAAAAATGACCTTGAGAGGCTGCCATTGGCTGTTGATTCTGGAACTATTGGCAATTTAAGGGTTAATTTAGATGTTGCAATGGACCAGAATTTCCAAAAGAAAACTGTATCAGAAGATGGAGCTAGAGAATCTTGTGAGGAAATGAATTCTAATATCAAGAACGTTGCTGAAAAAGTTGAAAAAGTTTTGTTACCGCAGACACCCACCAGTCAGGATAGCTGTAAGTTCTTGTTCTACAACGCAGTAATTCAAATATTTATATATCATTTTTTTGCTGAATATCTTTCTTCCACTTTCTACACCTCTTTTTTTTAATGAATTGGAACTTTTTACTGAATCCATTTATCAAAGCCTTGACCCAACAATTTGGGTTGACTGACCCAAATTAATGTCTTCTCTGTCTTGAAGCATCTTTTTTTTTTTTTTTGGATAATATCTGTCCTGAAGTATGTAGTTAAAGTATAGTCCAACTTTCATGCAACATCATATAACTCCTCTGGACGGTTCCATGATCGATTTTGATGCACATTGGGACTACTTTGTTGAATTTACTATTTTATTTATGCATTTATAATTGTTCTCTATGTTTACCTAGTCATCTAAATATTAATTGTGCAGTTTTTAAAAATATTATTGTTAATGCAAATATGTTATAGTATAAGGGATTTTGCTTGAAACTAACTTTGACATTTCATATTAGCAATATAATTTACCATTTCTAGATTTTAAGATGGTTTGATATATTTTCTCCCCTTCTTTTTCCATCTCTCCCTCAACCAAAAAGAGGAATGTTCCAAGTCTTCTTGTATTTCCATGCTCGTCTAACGTTGTTTCTTTTATCAGTGTGTGAAGCTGAATCACAGTTGTGTATCATTATATTGCTGATTTCTCAATTTGTAATCATTTTCTGTATTCACTCATGGTTAATGATTACTTTTTCTGCAATGAATCAGGCAAGAATTCTGTTGTTTCCAGCAAAGAGATCAACTCTGTGAAATTTGTCAATGGAGGTTTGCCATTTCTTCCCAACTCTCTAGCTCTCTAGAATGGGTGGAAGTTGATTCTGTAAAATTCCCATTTTTGCAGTTGCCGTTGTACCAGGAAGGACTCGTACACTTGTTGAGAGGTTTGAAAGAAGAGAGAGATCTAATAGTAGTGAAGAACAAGCAACTGATATGTCAATTCGCGTAATACCTGAAATGGATAAATCACCACCAATGCTGGTAAATGAATGCTGTAAATATTTTCTCCATTCAAAGGAAGATTTCCGGACCCTAACCATGCCTGGGGTCTCTCTTTGAAACTTGACTTTCTTAATTTTTTTTCAATAACTTGAGTCTACTTCTAACATATGAGAAGTTCTGAAATTAAAACTCCAGGCTATAATGCTAGGTTTTAGTTTATGTTATGTTTGCTTGTATTAAAATTAAACTTACTTCCTAATAGCTTATGCTTCTAGGTTTGGTTGTAGTATTAGAGCCTTGGTTTTCTGTCTGTTTTTATGTTTGGATCTCTTACCTTCAGTTTTTGATCTTGTTCTTCACTTATAAGGCCTGTGTGTAGTTTCTAGTTTCTGGGCAGACCTGCTTGTAAGAGAAGTGTAAAAATGTGCTATATTTACTGGATAACCATAGTTGAACTTGAGCCTATCATATTACATTTAAGGTTTTACCAGTATTACTTCTTTGCATAATAGGATTATCATTCTAACTATTCAAGAAACTGCTCTTTCTGTTACATTATTTTTAAATTATGGTTTACTTGTTTGAAAATCTTTTGTAGTAATAGTGAGTTAGGGTTTTATTAAATTTAACAATTTTAATTTCCAATTATATACATATCCTGATTCCTGATCTACCAAGAGAGATTATACTCAACATCATTGAGACATGTATCATTCTCCATACTTTCTGACTTAACTAACAGGTTGACATGTTATTATGTTTGGTCAACAAATTGCAATCACTTTCTTACGTTATTTGATGGTTAACAGAGAGAAGAAACTTTAGTTTCTGGAAGGGATTCAATATCTGCAAATGATAGGGACGCTACTGAAGATTTAATGCAAACTCATGACATGTTCTTGAGTACGCTTCGCTCCCGCTTGACAAAATTACAGGTTACTTTATTTCCGTGAACTGGGATGCCGTCAACCAATGACATGCAAACTATTTCGGTTTTTCAATTTAGTTTTTAGAGTAATAGCAATTCTGCAACCTCACTGATGGAGAATAGGAATATAAAAATTTTGATTTATTAGGGTTTGTGTATATTGGGGTTTGATGTAGTTACCTAGTTCAATTGGTTGTTTTATTTTAAACAGCGCACTAGAACCTGATTAGAGTAAACGCATTGATTATTGAATAAAGCTATTGTGTTGTCTCCCTAAACTCTCTTTGTTCTCTATATTTTCCTATTTATCCCTCTCTCTCTTACCGTTCTACATCAATTATGTAGACAAATTAATCCCATCTGTAAAAATGTAAGAGAAGCCTGATATAGCTTGATAGTCATAGTTGTATGTACTGTCTTAGAACTATGGTAACTTAATATTGTATCATAGCCTAATTATTTATAGCTTGATATATGGTTGGTTCATTGTCCTAGTAATATTTAAGCTTTTGAGAACATTGGTAACTTTAATATCAAAATAGAAATCAGAGATAACAGTGTTTTGCTTCTTTACTAATGAGTAATATATTAATTGTATCTGCTGTGAAAATTCATTTTAACATACTTTTTCTTGAAGTTAGTCACATCCATTTATGTCTAATTACAGGTGGTGCGGCATTTTTGGGAAAAAACTGATTTTAAAGGTGCTATTAATGCCATGAGGAAGCTACCAGATCATTCTGTGGGTATTTATTGCAATAGTTTTCGTGTGTTGCTTATTCCATTTCTAATGATTCCAATAAGTAACCAATGGTGGTTCTGTCCATTTTTTGTTCTTTTAAAAACCATTTGATCCTGGTGCAGGTGCAAGCAGATGTCATCAGTGTTCTCATAGAGAAAATGGATATTCTCAACTTAGATTTATTTTCTTGCTTGCTTCCTGTGCTTCTGGGCTTACTTGATAGCAAGACAGAAAGGTAGTTGCTTAATGAAAAGGTTACCTAACCGATTTTATGACCCTACAACAGGCTGTAAACACTGGGGATTTTGATAAAACAATGCAGCCATAAGCCATCAACGCATCTTGCCATGACCTTAAATAGAGTTTGTGAAATGTAATTTATTATTTGTTAAGATCCCCAGTTTAGTAAACCGAATCTTACTCAGGCAAACAGCAATATTAGATACCTGCAAAGTCTGTTCAAAGATGAAAATGTTAATTCATTATGCCATCTTACAACGTCTTACTCTGGTGTGCTGTTTTTCATTCCTACAAAATGAGTCTCTTATATTCATATGGGCTCCAGGCAGCTTCATAACATTTTAGCACTATCATGGTTATGTGACTAATAAACCTCCAAAAGAATTTAAATTGTCAAATTTAAATTTATTCATTTTGGATTATTTTTGGCTGATGTCTTAGAATCCTTGAAAAATATTTTTAGGCTATTAATTTGTGTCATATGGGTTTAATTAAATCAAATCTTGGAGGGAGGTGGTATTTTCCAAATATGGCATTGCATTGTAAGGTAAAATCCTTAATTTTGGAAATCACAGGCATGCAATTGTGTCATTGGAGTTATTATTGAAGCTTGTCGCAGTCTTTGGCCCAGTGATACGTTCGGCCATTTCAGTACCTCGAGCTGTTGGTGTTGATCTTCATGCAGAGCAAAGGTATCAATTTAACACATTTGGCTTTCAGTTTCTTTGTGGGTATAGTTGACTGAGACTTAATTTGGATACCACTTATTTAATTTCAAATTAAAAACAGGGTAGAATGCTGCAGCCAGTGCTCTGTTCAACTGCAAAAGATCCAGAAGATTCTTCCCGCACTTGTAAGGTTAGCATGCAATCTTCGACAGTTATACTTCTATTGTAACTTCATAGAAGAAAAGGAAGTTTTGGCGGGGAACGCTGTTGTTTCCTTACTTTAAGATCTAGCCTTGTATGTAATAAAATGATTGGCATAGAATCTGTTTAAATATGCCCTTGTTAATGTACGAGTTCTTCTTCCTCAATTTATTTATTTATTTATTTTTTTCAAGTGAAGATGGTATTTCAAACTAGACTTATCTCGTACCACCATTCTATGTTGGAAGGAAAGGTCCAAGTAGTCTGTTCCATTTTTAGTTAAGATAGTATTCCAACTAGGATGCACTTTGTAGCACATTCTGGCTAGTCACCATTGTACTTAGAAACCAGTTAGAAAAAAGAAGATCTATCTTTGAAAAAAATTGATCTTTGGTTTTTTAGTTTTCTTTTTCCTTCCTATTATTCTGTTTTATTGTTTCCGTTCCTTTAATTTTTTTCATTTGGCATGTGAATTATGAAGTGTCTTAATCTCTGTCAACATGTTAAGTTTCATATTCTTAGAGTTCCTTTGTTATAATACAGGAAGGGTGGTTTGCTGGCAAGAAGTGCTCAAGAATTGAATCTAGTTCTTCAAGAGGCGTAATTCACAGTGTTTGCCAGAAGCAAAAAGGGTGGCTTCGGGAAACCCATTAATGTGACTCGGTATAAAATACTAAGCATGTATATCGAGCTAAGTTTCTCATGTTTCACCATTTTTCTGTCATCATCAACTATTATCATTATCCAAGTGCTATTGCTCTGGACTGGAGTTTTGCGAGGCAAAGCTTAAAGCAAGACCTCACTCGGCATACAAGTTTGAAGGAGGAAGTAATCATCCCATGCAGAGCGTAAGGATCTCCTAATTTTGATTCTTTGATTCTGGAGATTGTTTTTTTGTTGTATCTTTCATTCATTTGTATGTAACCATGTTCCAGTATATATGTAGACTGCATTCTATCTTCTAATGATATAATATAAAAGATACATTTGTTCTTTTCACACTTGAGCACTTCTTTATTGGCATCTCACTCGACTACCTACTTATTTTGAGCGGACAGTATATGATATAATACACTAGCAAAATGGGTGTTATATTTGCTGTCAAATTAAATGATTTTGCTGCATATTTGTTTGATTGTAAGTTTTGTTACCCATGCAACCCAAAAAAATGTTGGCTAGGACTGATGAGACCTTGATAAAGTATTTGAACCCTATGCGGATTTGAGTGGGTCCATCTGTATTATACCATCACTTTTTATACCATCATACGTCATATTATTTTATTGGATTTTACTTATCCATATATTTAGTTTGAATCAATTTATCAACTATTCATGTATTGCTACATTAGTTGGAATTCAAAGTGTTAGTAAAAATGTTAGTATCTATAGTATGTTACTATGTTAGTATATTGCTTTAATTTTTCTCTGTGATTGTATGTTTTTTGGAATACGCGGCTGGATTGGATTATTACGTCTGATTCAATAAAATTTGATTAAATTTGGACTGAATTTACAATAGTTCAGTTAAATCCAGGACAATCTCTTAAGCTAAGTGAGGAATTATGGAGAGACCACTAGACTGTAATGTCTTCAAAAGTATACCCGCCTCCGCCGCCTCTGTTTTGAACTGTTGAAGTTTAAATTTTTAATTTGAATGTATATTTTCAGTGTTATTATTTAGTCAATCTATATGTGTATTTTTTGAGGAATAGTACTCATGCGTATTTATGTTGTGCAAATAGAAATGTCAAATAGGTGGCACGGCACAATCCATTCATTTGTGTTTGTACTAGTTTATTTATTTATTGTATTATATTTATATCGATTTATTTATTTATTGTATGTGTCAGTACATTTGTATTCGTGTTGATACATTTATATTTAACAAATTTATTTATTTATTTATTAAAATTAATACACTATAAAAATATATAACAACTAATTTAAATATATTATATCTAATTTATTTTTTGATTTATTAGACAATTGCTATTTATAGAAAAAGAAAAAAATTATAATTAATTAATTACATAAATTTAAAAAAAAAATTATATTTATTAATTATCCATGTTAATCGTTGATTTGTGCTGCAGTTAGTTTATTATGAACTCGTGCGTTGTGCTATGTTTTAGTCCATAGATTTTTCAATTAGGACTGTTATGTATGTTGTATTTAACAAGACATAAATTATGGGGAGCATTTCAAATACACCTTCTACATTTAGTATAATTTTAAATACAACTCTGTGGTTTCATATAATGCATAAACACCATTTATCGTCAAAAGAAAAACTGTTAAAATTAACAATAGAAGGGTAATTTGGTCATTTAACCCTTCATGTAAGTTGATTGAGTGAAACGATAGTTTCTTTGAGACGCATAGTAAAGCTTCTTCAACAAGTTTTGTTGTTCTTCTTCTTCCTTTGTTTAAAAAAAAAACACTTGTACACCTGAGAGAATCAACATTTTCGCACCAAAATTCCTCCATTTTCACCGAACCTGTACGCCTAAACATTCTCATAAAACACTCAGTTGAGGCTGAAGAAAAAAAAAAAAGAAAAAAAAGAAGAAGAAGAAGAAAAAGAGACTCGAAGTATGTACTTCGAGCGAAAACGAAGTATAACCCCATGTTTTTTTCTCATTTTGTTTTGAGTTTGTGAAAGCTATTTAGGGTTCCCGAATCAGTAATTTTTCTCGAAACCACGAAGCATAACCCTATGCTAAGTAATTTCAAAATGTTTTTTTCTATGATTTTGAAGATTTTTTGGCATTCCTCTTTTATTGTTTTTGTAATTTTTATTTTTTCGGGAAAGATAATGGCTTTTGCTTTCGGGTTTACGCGAAAATCCCGAGTGAGAATCCATTTTTTTTAGTGTTTAGGGTTTTTTTATTCAATAATCGATTTCATCATTTGATTGCAGTCACTGGAAGTTGCTTTCGGAAAAGATTTTTTGGCATTTTTCTTATTTTTCTTCTTTTATCTGATTGTTACATTGTTAAAAGTTTTTGGGTCCTAAAAATTCAGATATGCACATATTATTTCTGCGGTGTTAAAGTTTAAATTTTTCTTCTGTTAACTCAAATGTGTTTACTAAGAATGATAGTTTGTAATGGTAACTCAATCTTTACTTTCTTTGGTTTATAGATTGCACTCGTTGGAGTTGGTTTATAGAGTGCATTCATTGAAGTCGAGGTGAAAGCAGTTTGTTGTAGTGAAAGGTTAGTTAGTTTTTTTTTAGGGTTAAATATGTTGAATATTCATTGAACTCAATCTATTTTCATTAAAAATGTTGAATATGAATTGACTCATGATGCTTTCATTCATGAGTCATGGTTCAATGTTAGTGTTTAGTGTTTATAAGCGAATGACTTCATTTAGTGTTTAATAGTGAATGAAAATGATGAGATACTATTAAAGCTTATGGAATTGCATATACTGTTTGGCTTCCAATGCAATATTGTTTTGTCATTAAGTGTTTATGGAAATGCATATCCTATATTGTTATTTACTGTTTTATGGAAATGGCGTTACTGTTTTGTTATTGTCTGGTTATGGAAATGCAGATAAGGTTATCTGTTTCTGCAATAAGGCAATGGCAAGTTTGTTTTGTTATTGTTTGAGTATGGAAATGCAAATACAAATAATATATGTGTTATTTATTTGCTTATGACTGCTTTGTATAGTTGATTAGTTATATGTTTATGCAATGAATGTTTGATGGTGATTGAATTTTTAAACTTGTTTTTGTTTTGACATCTTTTAGGTAGTCATGGGGACATTACTTATTATGGTAGACTTCTTAAGGTGCCAATATGGCCCAATTGAGATTGAGGAGGATGAGTATAGCTTAGTCTGCTTGTGCAATGAGGCAATGATTAGGGCTTGTGGTAGAAAAATAATGCCAGATGAAAAGTTTGAGATTGAAGTTAGATTACCTTGGATTAACAATTATAAGACAACTATATCTACTGATAAAGAGTTAATGGATATGTTTTCTAAGTTTAGGGAAATAAATTTAGATGTTATCCATTTTGAGTGTACAATACTTCCATTGCAAGCTACTGAGCCAGATGAGATATTTTCTACAAATTCAGCCCCAAGACCTACCCAACCAGACACCCAAGATAATGACCCCACTGAAAACACTAAGTCATATACCCCAATCATTGATCCTAATTTATTGGCTGACAGTAACAGTGTTAGTGATGGTATTGACACTGTTACATATCCTGCCCATGTACCTTGCCAAAGCTCTATTGAATCACAAAGCCAAACCTCTACTGAATCATTCTCTCCCAACTCCAACATGTTTTCCAACCTAAACCTATTCCCCAACAAGACCTTAACCTTGATAGTGATTTTGATCTGGATGAGGAGTTTGAGTGGAGTGAAGATGAAAGAGAAGAAGAAGAAGAATGAGTGGTTGTTTATGTACCTGGAAATGGTGAGGAAAATGAGACTGACAGTGATGTCTCAGTGGGATATTAATCTAATGACAGTGATGGTCTCATTGGGACTAACTCAGAGAAGAAGGGTCCAGCTAGAAACCTGTATAGGCAGTTAAAAAGGAAATTCTATTACCCCAATGAACAAGGGACAATTAATTTGGAAAATGGTATGATGTTTAAGGATATACACCATTATAGAAGTGTGTTGAAAGATTTTGCCATAGATAGAGGTTTTGAGCTAGTGGAATGAAAAATGAGAGGACTAGGGTGACTGTTGGATGCAAACAGTCAGGATGCCCTTGGAGAGCACATGCATCCTTCCTACCGAATAATAAGACCTTTAAGCTCAAAACATATAATCCTACACACATTTGTACAAGAGTTAGGAAAAAGACATGTGTAACTGCCACTTGGATAGCTACGAAGTTAGGGGATGACCTCATATGCAATCCAAATATGGACATAAAAACCATAGCTCTTAAGTTAAGAAAATTGTGTAGAGTCAAGTGCAAAAAGCAAAATGTGTGGAGAGCTAAAATGATAGCTCTCCATAGCTTTAGTGATGACCATGTAGGGAGCTATGATAAGATGTACATGTATGCTAATGTATTGAGGGTTATGAATCCTGTGACATTCTCTATAGTTTCACGCACAAGGAATATTCCCAATGAGAACCCTAATTTTCAAAGATTCTTTTTAAGCTTTCCAGCACAAAGGGATAGATTCTTGAATGGTTGTAGACCATTCATTTGTTTGGACGGCTGCCACTTGAAAGGTCTTTATGGTGGTATGCTATTAAGTGCAGTGGCATTGGATGCCAACAATTGTCTCTTTCCACTAGCAGTGGCTGTTTGTGAATGAGAGAACCTCGATAGTTGGGGCTGGTTTCTTCAATTGCTGATGGAGTATATTGGGGTACAAGATAGGAGGCTGATAACATTTATGAGTGATAAGCAGAAATGGATTTTGAGTGGTTTGGCTATCCATTTTCCCAATTCATCGATCAGATTTTGCATGAGACACATTGCTGCTAATTTTAAGAACAGATTTACTGGTGTTATGGTGGAGAAATTATTCTGAAGGGCTGCCAAATCCACAAATGCAAGGGACTTTGGGCATTTCATGGAACATATAAGAACTATTTGAGTCAGGAAGCGTATGAGTGGATCAAAAAAATTTTGCCTCGTCATTGGAGTAGACATCTATTTGATGTGGCAGTCAAGAATGACCACTATACCAACAACATGACTGAGTCTTGGAACAATTAGCTTAGCATGGAAAGGTGTGGGCCACGTTATCATTGCTGGAGTAAATAAGAAGAAAAGTGATGAGAAAAATCCAAAAAAAGAAGAATGACGTAGCTCAATGGACTACATCAGTTTCTCCTACAGTCTTGAAGAAAATTCAGCAAATACAGAAAGTTAGGAGACACTTAGAGGTGATTTGGGCAGCAGATAATGAATTTGAAGTTATTGATGAGACCACAGTTTTCATCATTGATCTGGACAAATCAACATGTCAATATGGAGGGTGGCAGATAAGTGAGATTCCTTGCAAGCATGCTATGGCATGCATTATGTACAAGAGAGAAGACCTTGCTGAGTATGTTGATATCAGCTTGAATTTATCTATATACCTGCAGACTTACAACACTGCAATCCACCCAATTCCATATGAGAGTCTGTGGCAGGATGTTGAGGCTGAATCTATATTACCACAAGAAAAGAGAAAGCAGCCTGGTAGGCCAAAAATTTGTAGAAGAAGATAGCCAGATGAGCCAGCAAAGAACACTAGGTCCTTCACTTTGAAATGTGGCATATGCAAATGTCTTGGTCATAATAGAAGAAGCTGTTCAAAAAATGTAAAGAGATCGAAGACCACTAAGGTATTTTTATCACTGCATTCTTAGCTGTTTACATTATTTTATGAATACTTGAAGTTAATTAATTATTGTTCATACTATTTCTCTTCTATTTGCAGCAAGGAGATAGGGAAGCAGGTCCTTCAACACAGCAGCAACACCAATATCTGTAAATGGTTGGTTGCTGCCTTTTGTCATCAAGTGAGTGCATTGGTATTGACACTGGTTTTTTTTTTTTTATTTATGATGTGCAGTAGTGTATTTTTTGACCATTCTATGTTATTGTAACTACTTGGAAATTGTAAATGGAAAGACTATAAATGGAAAAGCTGTAATAGGAATTAGATGGGCTATGTAGAGGTTTATTTCAATATATTTTGTTTTTACTTCATTCCATAAATTTATTTAGTTTGTTACATAACTTTTATTGCTAATGCAATATTCACTTTGTTTCATAACTTTCATTGCAAATGCAAGTATAACAATGAGCAAAACAAACATAAACATAATGACCTTTATTAAACCTTGCATTGCCTCTATTTTTTGCACCCTTGTTTCCAATGCTTTAATCTCTTTTTTAATCTGCATTTCACTTGCCTCATTGGATGGTCGGGATATGTTACCACTACTTGCATCATCATCTGTGCTAAACTCTTCATTATCAGGAGTCCAAAAGCTCTAATAATTGCATTTTCCTTGTAAAAAAAAAAAATACAGCTTGGATGAGTTTCTTGTTGACTCTAAAATCCTTATTCCAGCTTTCCTTCCACATTGACACATTATATTCTTGAACTTAATAATGCTGTCGTTTATATTGCTGCTACTAGTTGATGAATGTATTTTTTAACTTTCTTGCTATGTGAATCTACTGTTAGGAGTAAAATTTGCAGATGATGGGGTATTTTTGCAAACTTGATTTTGAAAAAAAAATGAATGAAAACTGGTCTGTGGTGGTATGTGGTTATGGTTATGCTGGTAGAATAAAAAAAAATTTGTAATGAGTAATTTTTTGATCACATGGAGTGTCTTTTAAACTACATTGTATAGTATATATAGGGAATTTTGTGACCGTTACTGAGTAACATTCAACTGTCACATTTCTTTCAATTTTTTTTTTAAATTTTAAAATTTATTATTATTTTAATCAATACAAAAGTATTTTGGACATTTTACCCTTTTACAGAAACTTGACATGAACAGTAATATTAAGTCAGAATTTCATAAAAAATATTTATACATTATACAAAACTACATATTTATATTTAAAATTATACTACAAATCAAAAAGCGTATTTAAAATTCTCTCTAAATTATGTCTACCGTATTATATTCATATTTAACTTTAACCTGCCATTTACTTTTGTTACACCTCAACGTGCAGAGTTTCATCGTTCTGATTCTTTTAATACTAAGAGGGGGCAAGAATTCTCTTGGTTAGCAACAAAAGGACTAACTGAAATTTAAAGCCAACCAATAAAGTAAAATCAGCCATTCCCCAGATGATATATATGGATTGAAGGACGCACGACCATTATAGCAAAGACATGTGGCATGCCAACTTCCACGTGGCAATTCAATACATCTCGTAACTTCCCAAGTCCCAACCTGTGCTGTGAATTATTATCGTAGATTGGTCATTTGTCTAATGTCACTTCCTTAATGGTGTAATTGGACTATAGTACACGTGTCAATCAATCCATCGCCAAATCATTTTAGAAATTGCTCTGAAATTGAAAACATATCCGTGTACTCGAAAATAGACGAGGCACATAAACAATTTTTAAAAAAATTATTCTTTAAATATTACAAATTGATGTAGTTTAGATATCATTCAAATAAATTTTTATATTTAGAGACTGTTTACATATTTTTTATTTTTATAAAAGTTAAATTTTTTTTAAAAGTCAATTTGTTTTAAAAAAAATAAAATTTAATAAAATATATAATTAATTAATATATCAAAAACTTTTTTGCATTCGAAATTACAGGACATACAGTGATTTTTATTCTTCAAATTTTTTTTTAAACAAAAAAATTAATGTTATAAAGAATAATTTTTATTTGACTATATATCAATGCCATAAATATTAAACAATGTTAAATTTTATACCATACATATAACAATTTATATTCAATATTTGAGATGTTTTTATCTCTAATTAAAAATGTAAATTATTGTATATATTGCATTAAAATTGACATAGTTTAAATCTAGTTGCCATTAATATTTAGTCATATAAAAAATTATTCTCTAATAATATTGTGCAAAAAAACTTTTGATGGCCATTAAATTGTTCTATTCTCTTTTTCCTTTTAGAAAAAAATTTCAAAATAAATTTGATTTTTGTAAAAAATAAAGTGATTAACAGCTCTTCTAAAAGTAATATCTAAGCTATACCAGCCTTGACATTTATATTTCTATTCAAAATGCTCTAAAAATAGTTTTGGATTACAATAATTCATTTTTGAGATAATCAAGACAAATGATTGCCATGCTAAATCACCTTTTGAACTTTCTTACCCAAAAAAAAAAAAAAAAAATCACCTTTGAACTTCGTTTCTCATTTTGTAATTCTAGATTTTCTGCACTCTGTTTCCAATTTTAGAATGTTCACGATTTTTTTATTTTTTATTTTGTCCAATAGTTACCTTCCCAAATATTCCATATTCCTTATTGTGAATTGATTAATTACTAAAATTTTATTTAATTTGTAGGTGAAGTTTCATATCCAATTTACAATTCATAGTCCTATTTAAAATGATTATGCATTAAGAAAAAAAAATTATGAAAAAAAAAAATTTATTTTAAAATTTAGTTTTTAAAATTTAGCATAATACAAATTTAACTTTTTAAACTTTTAATCTGTAGCTTTTGCCGTCATAAGTATATCTGAATTTTTACATTCTTCCTCCTAGATGGCAGTTTGATTTACTTTTGTAGCAATTTTTACTTTATAAAAAATACTTATACCCTTTTTAAAAATAAATTAAATACAATATATTTATAACTTTACAAAATACAAATAAAATAAGTAAAATTAAAGTAAAAACAATAATTATACACTTTAAAAAATAGGATAAAACTTGATATCTTTGGAGATTGTGCAATATATTTTATTTATTAATTTCAAGAGGAAAAAAAATCTTGATTTACTTTAGGTGTGAGTGATAAATCAACTGATTCAACTTCATTCGATTGATTGTGCAATATACATTAAAAAACAAAACAAAAAAATTAATATGAAAAGAGTTATTATTACAGTGAGTCCCTAAGCTATATTGTGATTTACGAATTGGTCTTTAAACATTTTTTTTCTTCTCATTTTCATCCTTAAACTCAGCTGTAGATATTATTGTTCGTCCTTTCTTTATTTCTGTCCAATTTAACTCGTTAAATGCATGCCTAATGCATGTGATGCCATTTTAAAAAGCAATGGTAATCTTTTCAGATGTCAGCCACTGGTCTTTCTAGCCTTAGCTTTTCTTTTTATCTGCAGCATCCCGATTTTCTGGTGAAATAGAAAAAAAAAAAATTTCGTGAAATCTTTGTCTTTTACTTTCTAGTGGAAAAGACCATGGAATGCAAGAAAAAGCCTCTAATTAGTGAGCCATGGGAAGGAACTCGCAAAGTAGCTTAAGAAACATATTGAACTTTGTTCATCCCAAGAAATTAGAGATTTATTGGCAGCCAAGTTTCACTCCCATAATGGTATCTGCAAGTTCATTTGGTAGCCCAAAAAGTGAGATGTATGATCAAGATTCTTGCTAAAAAAAGATATCTTCAAAAAGAGGTAAATTTGATAATTAAATGAATACCATGTTTCAATTTTAGCAAAAAAAAAAATTGTATTAGATAGCCATGTGGAGAATTTGAGGCTCTTGGACATGGCAAAAGTGGTTTGGATGAAGTGTATGCAAGATTCTGATCTATGAGTGTTTGGGGAACTTAGGGCTCTTAATTTCTCTATGCTTTTCTTTTCACATTTCAAAAAGAACCTTAACTCAAATCTTTTACTTTGTCTTCAATTTTTTAAACACATTTGCAGAGAAAATTAGAAACTATAAAGAGTATGCGAATGTTGTATAATACAGTTTGGGTAATGAAGACGATTTAGCTTGATGTCATCAGCAACGCCATTGTTGCTTGCCCTGCTTGATTATAGTGTTCAACACATGTAATTTCAAATTACACCTACAGTTGTGTATGGAAATCTGATGAAAAATGGCTATTTTAACCTATCGGAGAATAGAATGAGATGATGCAAGGATACATGTGAAAATACCATATGTGCCTTTTAAAATGGCATCATCTGCATTACACATGCGTTTAAAGGGTTAAATTGCACGGAAATAAAGAAAATGACGTACGGTGATACTTGCAACTAAGTTTAAGGACATAGTAAGAAAATAAAAAATTAGCGACCAATTCATAAATCATGATATAGTTTAAAGATCCGCAGTGATAATAACCCTATAAAAAGTCAACAACTTCAACAAATCAAAATTATTGTTCTGCGTTTTACCCATCAGTTTCGGTAGCAGAGGGATGCAAACCTAAGTTCATCTTTGAAGCTTTGGTAGTTCATGGGCCTGTGTTTTCAGCGGTGAAACAATTGCCACATCAACTTCCAAACCTAACGGTGCATGAAGAGGATCTGACAATAGCACTTAGTGGTCCCCGATGCACCAAAAACTAAGGGCGGCACGGGTAAGGTCGGTTCAGTTTTGGGTGGGTTTTTGGACCAAAATAACATACTCTGTTTAGATTGGATTTGCACCGAACCGATCACCTTTTCATAACCAAAAGTGATCGGTCAATTTTTTATTACACTATTATGTTTGGCAACACAAAACTTGAAGCTAATACAAGTACAAACCAGAAAATCTAGTTCAAAAACTAGAAAAAAAATCATATATTCAAAACCCAAGAAAAGTCATGGGTTTATGCTTCGAGTTATCAAGGTGGTGGCCACAACAACATCGACAAAAAGGAAATCAATGGGTAAAAGAGGCAATGTGGCTCGAATTTGCATTTCTTCTCTTCGAATTCAGATGATGGAGACATTGGTTTTTGAGAAAGAGAGAAAGAGCATGAGCATAAAGAAACCAGTGAGATCCATCGATGAGGAGAGCTAGCACCAGCTAGGTTTACAATCTTACTGAGAGAATGAAAGGCGTGAGAGAAAGAGAATGGGAGAGGCTGCATCGGCTAGGGTTCTTTTTTTTTTTTTTGAAGTAAAGAGAAAATGGAATCTAATGATCAATGATGAGATGGGATTTCTTGTTGATTTAAAATTTGTAAAATAATAATAATAATAATAATAATAATAATAATAATAATAATAATAATAATAATAAAACTAAAAATGGGGAGATGTAGCACAAATATGATTGCTATGATGAAAAGGGATGGGCAGTGTGACATAAATCAGATGGTTGTGATGAAAGGATAAGGTGATGTGGCACATATCAGATAGGAATGTATCTGGGCAATTCGGTCTGGTTTGGGTGAAGACTTACCCAAACTACCAACCGAACCAAGTTACATGATTATTTTCTATGGAAAACTGAACTAAACCGGCCCTTTACAGAAACACAGCACTAAACAAAACAGTTCGGTTTGGTCCGATTGATTTTTTTAAGGGAGTTCAAATTTTACCCATCCCTACTAGAAACTATTTCGCATGGGATGGGTCCCCCACATCTTTGTTAGATCTACTTTTAAGGTCCAACGTGCAACTAATACACTTCAATTCTATCTCCTATGTCAATCATCTTATTACCTAAGTCTACATGCAATTGTTTCAATGGCACGCCAAACTGGTTTTCCAATCCTCTATTCAGCAAAGGCCCATCAACATTAGGCTTCACTACTAGAATCCTAGATGAGAACATTGGTTAATCCTTGTGCTAGACCTTCGAATCAATTTGCAATGACAGTGTTGCATGCATTGCCTGTTGCATATGTAGTCCAGCATCTCTTTCTATCTATTGTGGCGTGGTTACTGATGGGTTTTATTCCCAACTAGAATCGAATAGCACTTTGCTAGCTGAGATTTTTTGAAAAAAACCGATGGAAAACAAGAAGGGTTAGTGGAAAATCTTGTCGTCAACCTTATTGGACATAAACCCTAGCACAACCTTCGTTTCCATCCTTAATATTAATAGTAATAGTAATCGAAAAAGGATGTGTAGCCCCCATGAATAAAAGTCATACAAAAGAGATAAGAGTAAAATATAAATAAATAAATACAAAAAAATCCCAAAAGGATAAAAAAACTAAAAAGGAAACAAACACCCTAAGAAACATTACTTTAATAACCTAGTCACACGTCTAGTTCTTATGTTAATAGGCCTACATGCCCTTTTAGGATGTTTACCTCGTTTCCAACTCTTTTTAGGCAGCATTGATTCCCAAAGATGATCTACAATTTTAGTGACAGCCTCATTTAAAGCAACTAAAGCCAAATTATCTAAAGGCAACTCCTAACTCATTAACAATTTTTTTTTGTGCTAGTGTCAATTAGCTACACATCAACATTAGTGGCCATAGATAGTAAAGAAGTACATGATAAATATGGAAAATTGGCTCATTTAGTATCCACCACAATCTTGCCATGTGAAGTAACCAGTGGACAACCCACTTTCTCTGGTTTACCCTCAAATACAATTTCGGTGAAACTCATAGAAACTTTGACCGCAACAAGCTGAGAAACTTTGGCATCCATACCCTTTAGAAACATAAAATTATTTACGGGATCCTTTGCCCATCCCATTTTTAGCTTTCTTTTAAGGAAGCTTGTTTATGAAACGACTTTTAAACAAGCCAACAACGAGCCAGACCACCGCTGCCACCATCACCACCAACAACAGTAGCACCACCACCACCACCACCACCACCACCAATAACAACAACAACAACAACAACAACAATAATAATAATAATAATAAAAGTGATTTTGTGAATTTTCCCTTCATCAATTAATTATGACGAAACAAAACTAACGGCGAGGTCTGTAGCTATATTGTTAGAAAATTAAAATGTTAAATTTGAATTAGGCCAAACCTCAAGGCTGTAGCTGAAATTAACTCTTAGCTTAATCTAAGTCCATACAAAAGCTATCCAGTGAAAAATTATTGTTTCCATCCTGATAATCCCGAACTAAAATCTTTCCAACCTAATATAAAATTTATTTTCTTTAAAAGGGTATAATAAAAAAATGTTTAAGATATTAACAAGAGGTAATTGGTAGAAACTTGTCTAGTGTTTTCCCTATAAATGTTTATATTAAGAACTTACATAAGATTGTTAAATAAACACCCTTCTATATATAGCTTCTTTTGAGGTCTTTTGGAAAGCTTTGATGGTATTACTTTTCGATTGATGTCGAACTGTATAAGTGTGTGTGTGTGTGTGTGTGTGTGTGTATTTGCTAAGTTGGGTGTTGCACTAAAGTTATAAGTTACAAATTGAAAATATGGGTGACACAAATAGGTTGACATAAATAGATAACGACTCTCAAGTCTTCTTTTTAGTTTTCTCACTTAAAAAATGAAAATAAATAAAAGAAAACGTAAAAATATTACTTCAAGCAATCAACTTCAAAGAAGAAGAAAATAGACAGTCAAGCACAACTTGTATACTTGGGATTTGAGAACAAAGAGAAAAAATGATTAAACAAAGAAAAGAAAAAGTGGAAGCAAAAAGTAAAAAGATCATTTTAAGGGTTCATGGTAGTGATGGAAGACAAAATTCTAAAGCCAATTCTTTTTGCCTAAGCAACCTACCTCAAAATGGCAAAGTCTACCACTTAAATTATTTCAACTATCCAAAAAAAATTATAACATTTGGTAAAATCATTGAAAGAATATATATAACTCAACCACAAATATGCCCATTATTTTTTATTTATATTTCAAAACATAATATAAACATTTTTTTTGTTAGATATAAAGATATTTTTCTTGTTCAAAATCCTTCAATTTAATAATAGAGTTTCAAATTAACCAATTTTATTAGTTGAGTACAAAAATTATCTTAATCGTATCTTTTAAAAAATTTATAGAATTGAGGAAATTTTAGCCTAATTTAATAGAATTTGAAAATATATGATAGTAAACAACAAAGTTCATTTTCAAGAAGAGAAAGTGGAGGAGCTTATTAATCTTGCCTTAAGGTAAAGATCATGGAATCTCTTTCCTAAGCAAGATCCATTTTCTTCCAGATTGTTTCATCTTTCCTTGCCTTTGTTAGCATATTTTCAGCTCTCTTTGTTTTTTTTTTTTTTTTTTTTTTTTTTTTTTTTTTTTTTTTNTTTTTTTTTTTTTTTTTTCATCTTGTTTTATTTCGTGATGAAGTATGGACAATTTTCAAAACAAAAACTGTAAGCTTCAAGGCTCCCTCCAAGCCCTAACTCTCCTATCAAAGGAATCTGAGTCTTCAATTACAGAGAGTACTCTATTGAGGAAATTATTAACCCCAAGGAATGATAAGATTCACCATTACAGATATCATCAAGGTTTGGAGGTTGCAGAGTAAGGCTTCTGTTGAGAAGTTGTAAAACAACAACACTTTTTTAGTTTGTCTTTGCGAACTAGGAGGATGAAAAAACATTTTCAAATGGTGCTCGTGGTCATCTAATTGGAGCACATCTTATTTTAAAGGAATAGCTAAAGAAGAAAGCTTTATCAGAGATCTCTTTTGACACTGCTACCATTCACTTTCAACTTCATGTCCTTCCACCCATTCTTCTTAACTCTAATAATGCTTCCGAAATTAGGGAATACATTGGGTATCTTCATAGAGATTCAATCTCCCACAAGTTAGTTCAAGGATCTAATACTTTCAATTTCATGTTGATGTTTAAGTGGCTAACCATTTAATACTTTGGTACCTTCATGAGAAAAAGGATGGCAAAGAGATATAGGTCCAATTCAAGGTCGAACATCTCTCAGACTTTTGTTATAGGTGGGGAATGTTGGACCATGTTATTGTATGGTATTCTTTCTCAAAACCGGCAAAGATCCAGACTTGCATTGAGGTTATGGTGATTCCCTATGGTTTGTGGTTGGGGTGGAAACAGCCAGCTAATGGACTTATTTAACCTACCGGAGGAGATTGAATGACGTTGACAAATTATTGGTCTTGTTGACGCTTTTGTTCAGAAAGCCAAGAATTTCTCTATTGATGATTGTATGATGATGAAGCAGACCAACGAGGTTGACTATGTTTCACTTTTGCAACAAAGAAGACAAGTCTTGATTTCACCTAAGCCCAAGGATGACAAAATATAATTTTTTCAGAATTACTTAACAATGTGCCTTTCTTTGTCTTCTACTTTTCTTAAATTTGAGAATTTGAAGTCAACAAGCTATAAGATGTTGTCATTTACTTCATGAAAGAAAATAACCTAAGTGTTCCTAAGCTTTTGGTTTAATTAGGTAAGCTTTAATCATAGTTTTAAATTGTTGAAAAAAGGGGGAGGAGTTTTTAAACTGTAGAGGGCATATTGGTAAAGGATCTAGGGAGGCTAGAGTTTCGGACTATCAGAAGAAAAGAGCTGCCTAAGTGTTTCTTGAAGGTTCTTCTAGAAAAGCCCAAAAAGACTTGGCAATGTTCTCAACTGAAAAATACTCTAAGAATCTAGAAGTAAATTTGCAAGATATATTTCTTTTATTAAAGGTCTGCAGTCAACTCCTCAATGATGCTTTTGCCTCGTATTAAATGATGAGTCTTGAACCCATTTTCTATCAACGAAGATGAGATGATCTTAGAAGAAGCAAGCTAGGGGTATGGGAGAGAGCTCTCATGGTTCAGCTTCTCATCATCTGTATACATTCCGATCTCAAACTTCATAAGGTGAGAGTTCTAAACGCATTTTTTTAATTGAATTTTTTCATGGCCAAAGGGTTGATCAAACTTTGTTCTATCCTCGTCCATAAGTCATATTTCCTGGAAAAATAGGGGCTTGAGGAATACAAAGACCATCAACGCTTTAAAAAGGTTTGGTGGGAAGATTTAAACATCTCTAGTTATTCCTTTTGGAAACTAAGAGTAGCTACAAATTTATAGAGAGACTAGACAGAAGATTGGGTTTTAGTAACTCTATTATGGCGGATGCAACCGGTTTGACTAGTGGTCTTAACCTAATGTGGGTCAGCAAGATTAATTTAAAAGTTCTTTGGAAGAATTGCAGAGTGATGTGTTGTGAAGTGTTTAAGGATGGGTCTATTTGGAATTTGTATGCTGTTTATGAAACTCCTTATAATTGAGAGAAAAATGAGCTTTAGAACTCTCTCAAGGAGATTACCAATCTTGATCGTTGGCCTTGGCTCCGTGGTGGGGATATAAATGAAGTTATTCACAATTTTGAGAAGATATGAAAAATCTTATATGGAGGAAAAGGTTCTTTAAAGATTTTCTTTAGGAAGTTGTTGGTGTAAATTTTCTCTAAATATAAATTCACTTGGTTTAGTTGTAAATAGAGGCTTCCTGCAAGGGGTGGGCATAAACTGAACCAAATTGTTGCTTTTAGTTTGGTTTGGTTCAGTTTTTAAACATCAAACGGTTTGGTTTAATTTGTAGTTTTGCTAAATCGCCTATAATGGTTTGGTTTGTGGTATAAACAGTTCTCAGACCGAACTAACTCAAATTGCCTATATATTTTTTTATATTTTAATATATTTATTTGTATATTATTAATAACAATTTTATATATCAATTTTATTTTAAAAATAATTTTTAATTAACATTTTAACACATTTTTCTAACCCTCTCCAAATTTTACATCTTGTTTTTAAATTTGTGTTTGGAATGTATTATTTAGATGAATGATTGCATTGATGCTTATTTTAAAAAAACTTATTCATTTTTTATTTTGTTTTTAACTTTTTAATTAATAATGCAAAAATAATTTCTAATTAACACATTAAAAAAACAATTTTTTTATTTGCAAATTTATTTAATTAGATCCAAATTGTAAAAAAATTAAGTCAATACAAAAATGGGATGAGGCCCAAACCACTAAACTAAACCGTTCATGAACATTTTAGTTTGGTTTAGTTTAACTAGCTCTAACGGTTTGGTTTGTTTTGTACCCTAACTAAACTGTTGATAGCGGCTTGGTCTGAAATTTTTCCAAAAACTGCCCAAAGTAAACCGCCACCCACCCATATTTGCTATTATGAATGAAAAGTTAGACAATGTTATTTCCAGTGATAATTGAATCATAAGTTTCTCCAATGCCTCTATTGAACTTCTTCCTAGGGAAGTTTCTGATTATGCTTCAGAGTGGCTTTAACTTGGAAGAGTGAAAGAGTTTCGATGTAGGCTGTTTTGTTTCTCAAGATTTGGGCTAACATAACCGAAGTCAGAAATTGGCGGAGAAAGTGTGGGAGCATGAATGTAGACCTAGGATGGAAGCACATAAGTTTCTTCAAAGGTTGAGTCATACTTCGAAAGCCCCACATGATTTTAATAAACGAGCCAAACTTTACTCAGCCAAGAATCAAGTCTTTGGAAGAAGAGCTGAAGATGATTGGTTCTATGGCTACTAATGATAACCAGCAGAGACAGCGAGTGGATATGGACTTTAAGGAGCATAGGACAAGGCTCGAGAATATTTACCAACAGAAATCTCAGTAGGGCTAACTTAGGTAGGGAAACGGCAACACTAAATTCTTCCACACTAGCATTCTTGTTTGGAGAATATGGAATCCGACCAAGGCAATTAAAGATGATCAAGGATATATTCTTGGAAAGGAAAGGATTAACAATTTCTCCATTAAGGAATTACAAGACTTTTTTACTTCTACTGAATCAATGTTTCTTAAAGGTTTGGAGCCTCTGGTTTCCTTTTGTATTTCAGCTGAGAAAAACTTGAATTCGATGACGATTCTGGATATGGAAGAGATCAAGGGAGTCATTTGGTCTCTAAAACCATTAAAAGCCTTGGGCCTGAAGATTTTATAGGGTTTATTGTAATAATATTCAAAATCAGGTGATCCACTTTTTTTCAAGATACATTGGCTCTATCCCTTCTGGTATTAATTGGAATTTCATTGTGTTGATTATGAAGGTGAAACAAGCTCAAACTTTCAATCAATTTTGTTCGATAAGCTTATGCAATTATACATATAAGGTGGTTTTCAAAATATTTGCCAATAGAATTTGACCCTTACTATCAAAATTAGTCTTGCTTAATCATGGTGCTTTTGTGGATAGTCGTTGGATAATGGAGAACACAATTGTGGTCCAAGAGCTAACTCACAAGGTTCGTAAGCATAGAGGAAAGAATAGTTTGATGATGATCAAGTAAGATATTACATGCTTGAATGGGATTTTGTTATTAAGGTGCTGGATTTTTGGTGTTTTGGAAAAGAATAGCATCTCATTTTGAGATGTCTGGGATTGGTGGAATATAGTATTCGTCTTAATGGGAGTATCTTTGGTTCGAGGTGACCCACTTTCTACCTCTATCTTCATCGTTCTTGAGATTATTGTCTAAGTAGGAAGACATAGGTAATTTGAATGGCATTAAAATTAGTAAAGATCATTGGCAATCTCTCACTTGTTATATGCCAATGAAATCATAATTGCCTAGCGAGCCAATTCGAGGAATGATGCTGCTCTAGGTTGTTGTCTCAACAAGTATGGCAAGTGGTCAATCCAAGAGTTTGATGTAGAGAAGTCTATTCTCTTCTCTTCCATTATTGCAAAGTTTGTCCGATGATAGATCAAGGTGTCTTTTGGCTTGAAAGTGATGGAATCCCAATCTGCAACGCCACACTCTCTCTCCAACCAATATTGTCTCTAATTTAGCCACCGCACTTCAGACGGTATGGAGGTTTTGGTCAGACTTCCTAGGGGGTCACCCATTCCAGGAATGCTCCTACTGAAGCACGCTTAACTCCAGAGTTCTTTCTAACCCTAAAGCCAAACGCTATTAAAAAAGCTTTCGTTGTTAAGAGAGTGCTCACTTTACATTTGAATCATTACCATTTGACACCCTTCCACACCCGGGCGATGTAGGATTGAACACCGATTTCTGCCAGTAAGGTAGCCTGCCAGTGCCCTGCACCCACCTACACTTACCCTGACTCCAGATCTTGGTCGTCACACAATCAATTTACTTAGGAATTCCTTGATTCTAGGCCAAAAAAAAAGTTTTTTCTAGTTTGAAGGAGAACATTGCTGGGCATTTGGAGGGATGGCAAAGGCAGCTTGTCAAGGGCAGACAAAGCCATCTGATTAAGTCTATGGTGCGATCAATCCCCTCATAGACTATGACCAATTTCAAACTTCTTAAAGGGCTCCTAAAGAGATGGATGCCTTCATTCGAAGATTTTGGTGGAGTTCTAATTCTAAATCGAATCAGTTCATGGCTCTGATTTCTTGGGAGAATATTTACAGACCTAAGGCTATTAGTGGGCTTGGTTTTCATTGTTTCTAGAATATTAAATTGGCTATTCTAGCCAAGTTGGGTTGGAAGATGGCTATGGAGAGGATTTGTCTCTTGTCTTGGATTTTGAAAGCGAAATACCTGAAAAATAAGTCTTTTTTTAAGATGCAAGGCTAGAACACTTGATTTGGTTATTTTAAAATTTTCATAAAATAAAAATTTTAATAGAAAGACTGTGTAAAGGTAGGTAGTCCAACCACCTTATTTTTCTTTTCTTTGTTTAGCCATAAGATTGATTGTGATTTAATTTTTTTTTAAAGTACTAATAGTAAAACAAATAATTTTGAGCAATGGTATATGCATCAAATTTATTAATTAAAATTTTAATATCTAATGATGTGGCAATTTATTAATAGTTGATAAATTAATAATGTTTTACAATCACTACGCCAAAAACCTTAATCGGCGACACTAAATGCGCGACGAAGCAAAAAATTTGCGTCGCGATAAACTAACGGCGACACAAACATAGTGCGTTGCCTTTATTTGAACAAAATAGCGACGCGGCCACGTCGCTAAAATGTGCGTGAAATCAGCTATCGGGAAGCGCGATCGAAAACTGTCGCGAAAAATGTGGCGCGAAGCATATTCGGCGACACAAATTCGTCAAGTGTCGCAAAAAATCTGCGCGCCAAATACATTTGCGACGGGCATTACTAAAGTGTCGCGGAAAATATACGCAGCAATCACATTCAGCGACGCCCATTGGAGCAGGTGTCGCGAAATAGTTGCGCGCCAACACCTACCACATACAATTATTTCACAATACCAAAATAATCAATTCACACCTACGTACCATTCTCTATCTATAAATACGTATCAATATTATGAAAGAAAATCATCTATTACTGTAAAAGAAACAATCATCAGAAAAAAAAAATCATACATATGCATAAATATTCTTACTTTTTTTTTTCTTTGATTTAGCTGAAACTATTTCAAAATATATGGAAATGTCAAAAAAGTTTTGACCAGCTCTCCTTTTATATGATCGACCAGCTAAAAATCGTCGATCCATACGCTTCACGTACTTCACCTTCATACATATTAAATGTTTCATTCTATCTTGTAATCAACTCATCTATTATTGTAAAAGAAATATATAGGGAAAAAAAACACTTAATGGTGACGCTAGCGTCGCCCATAACTCTCACATTAACTTTCGCTACCGTATCTAATTCCAACCTATCTACTAACATTTAATTTGCACCAACCATTATGTCACATATTTTTTATTAACTATGCAAACAAAGTATAGATATTGCATGCAAATTCTTTAAAGCTATTACATATATATGTCAATTTACATGCATGCATAATTGACATAATTGTTGTGTTCAGTATGCACTATACATATATATATATATGTTTATATGATAATACCATATATGATTGATTTTACATTAATTTTTCGACAATAATGTGAACTTATAAACAATGCATAAAAAAAAAAACAGAAATTAGGGCTATTGGCGACGCTAGCGTCGCCAATACTGTATTATTGGCGACGCTGGTGTCGCCAATACTGAATTATTGGTGACGCCAGCGTCGCCTTTAGTGACCTTTTTTTTTTTTCTTTAATTCTTAAGTAATTTGTACTCTTCATCTACAATATATAATCTTAAGACTTAAAATGTATACGAAAGGAAATGCATTATGTATACATATATCAAATTATAAAAAATGCAAAAAAAAAAAAAGAAATTAGGGATATTGGCGACGCTGGCGTCGCCAATACTGTATTATTGGCGACGCTGGTGTCGCCAATACTGAATTATTGGTGACGCCAGCGTCGCCTTTAGTGACCTTTTTTTTTTAATTCTTAAGTAATTTGTACTCTTCATCTACAATATATAATCTTAAGACTTAAAATGTATACGAAAGAAAATGCATTATGTATACATATATACATATCCATTATACAATTTGTCACATATTTTTTATTAACTATGCAAACAAAGTATAGATATTGCATGCAAATTCTTTGAAGCTATTACATATATATATCAATTTACATGCATGCATAATTGACATAATTATTGTGTTCAGTATGCACTATACATATATATATACATATATATATGTTTATATGATAATACCATATATGATTGATTTTTCATTAATTTTTCGACAATAATGTGAACTTATAAACAATGCATAAAAAAAAAAAAACAGAAATTAGGGTTATTGGCGACGCCAGCGTCGCCAATACTGTATTATTAGCAACGCTGGCGTCGCCAATACTGAATTATTGGTGACGCTAGCGTCGCCTTTAGTGACCTTTTTTTTTTTTTTCTTTAAATCTTAAGTAATTTGTACTCTTCATCTACAATATATAATTTTAAGACTTAAAATGTATACGAAAGAAAATGCATTATGTATACATATATCAAATTATAAAAAATGCAAAAAAAAAAAAATATAAATTAGGGGTATTGGCGACGCCAGCGTCGCCAATACGGTATTATTGGCGACGCTTGTGTCGCCTATTGTGCATTATTGGAGAATGAGTTGATATTAAATTTTTGGTAAAATTTTATGGCGGGACAACTTCCCACCAACCCAAAATTTATGGCAAGCTCTCTCCCCACTTCCCTTCCCATCTAACCGGCCCCATTTCTTTTTCCTCTCTACCTATCTCCCCACAGGGGTCAAACAAGCCCCCGCCGCCGCCACTGTCACTGCTGCCACTGTCTTCCTCTCAAACTCTCTCCCCGCCGGACTGTTGGGCTCCATTACCGCCGCCGCCTGCCTCAAATGAGTATGCAACTCTCATGTCCAATTAGTTGACCAAATTGTTGTTAATATCTTTGCTAAAAGATGAATAAATTTAAATAATTTTAGAATAAATTAAATATTGTATTTAATATGGCTCTTTGTATGTTTATTGAATGTATATAAAGGGATGTTGTATACGTACGGTTTTGAGTGTTTGTTAATAATTATAAATATATATTAATATTGTTTGTCTAACAAAATATTACTTACCTATTTAATATAATGATTAACTTGTTTTTTTGTATCACTTTTGTATAGACGATAAAACAACCAGGAAATACCGAATGCGGATATTATGTGATGATGATCATGCGGGACATTATAGTAAATAATGTTGCTCGAGAAAATTTGGCGGACATGGTAATCAAAATTATGCTATTTTTACACTCAGTAAGAATGTATATTATTAGTTAATAATTTTTTTAATTACTTGCATGTTTGGTATGTATGTGCAGTTCCAAAATAGTGCTTGGACCCAGCAATATGTTGACCATTTTAAAGCCGAATGGACAGCTGCTCTACTCCCACTCATATCGTAGTAAGTTATATATATATATATATAGTACGTAGTTCCACTTATATATACATACTTTTACATTACAAAACAATGTCACATTTAATTATAATACTTATGGAAATATTTAATTGCTTGTAATTCTGTTGTTCGCATTATTTGTACATATATATATGTAATTTTGTTGTTTGCATTGTTTGAAAATATTTCTTTTTTCTTATATAATTTGTTATACCACTAACTTGCCTACTGATTCTCATTTTTACTAAATTTACGTCCATCATTCTATTGCTTATAATACATAATTCCATTTAAATTTGTTTAACTTTAATTATTTATATTTATACATTTAAATTTCTAATATTCAAATAAGATTTAAAAAATCGTTTAATTAGTCAGTAAAAATAAATTTGAATTATCCGGCGACGTCTTAAATAGGGATTTGCTGCGGTTTTAAAACAATTGTCTAATTAGTGACAAATTGCGTTGCCAATAATTTTTGCAAAAAATGGTTAAGAAAAAAGGCGACGCGAGCGTCTCGGATTGTAGGAGAAAAGGCGACGCATGCGTCTCCGATTCTAAGAGAAAAGTGCGCGAATTCTAGGAGAAAAGGCGACGCGAGCGTCTCCGATTGTAGGATAAAAGGCGACGCGTGCGTCTCCGATTGTAGGAAAATAGGCGACGCACGCGTCTCCGATTATAGGAGAAAAGGCGATGCTAGCGTCTCCGATTATATGAAAAAAGGCGTCGCACGTGTCTCCGATTCTAGGCCAAAAGTGCGAGTAAATAATGAAAAACGGAGACACTTGCGTCGCCGATTTGATGAAGATACTAAAAATTTTGTTAATAATTTGATCAATTCTAAAGTTATTCATTATTTAATGCTAGAGCAATGTTATAAGTACCAAATTTATTATCAGAAATTTTGATATTTAATATTGTAGTAGTTTATTAATAGTTGATTATACAAAAAATTATCACGTCTTTGGATACTAAATATTTGGTTATAAATTTAGTGACTCTAAATTACTCTTAATACTATGTGCTTAAAAGTTGTCATGTCATGGCCAACTCACCATCTAATTTTATTTTATTTTAAAAAAAATTGAAAGAAAAAATACTTTTTTTGCAGGAGCCTTTCTTCCTTCCTGGTTATGGCTTCTCCATTCTCCATCGCCACTGTGAATAAGAGCTTGGAAGTGGAAAAAAAATAAAGTAATAATTAAAATAAAATATTAAAATCATCCTCTATGTTAAATTGCAAACCCTCTTCCAAAACTTTATTATAGAATCATTAGAAAGAGAAAATCAACCACCAAGATTGATTTCAAATTCAAATCATACGAATATAGAAGAATAAAGATAGAGAGTTATTATCATAGTAGACCCACTTATAAAAGACTGAAAATGGTCTCATGCATCCAGATATGAGACGTATGTATCTTCTACATAACCCATACCAAACCTAAATTGAAAATGAGTCGAAATTATAGAAAGAGCAAATCAACGAATTAGTCTATTTCAAAAAGTTGGATCTTTGTTGTTGCAGGCTTTGAATGCAATGAAATAAAAAGGTTGCAAGCTACAACGTCCACGCCGCCATAGAAAGGGTGTGAAAGGATTATGTGTCCCAAGTATGTATTAGAAGAGGGAGTACCAATTGCTGAACTATTGTAAGTTTTTTTCTCGAGGAAGAATAAACAAGCCTATGTTTCATTTTTTCTTTTTTAAATAAAATCAATTAGGATATTAAGTGTGGCAATTTTTAAACACATGACATCAAATAGCTTGAAGTGGTACCATCTACTCATCATAATTGAATATTGTAATTTAAAATCATAAAATAAATTTTTATTAATTTTAAGAGGAAAAAAATATAAAAAAATCTCCAAATCTCCACACTGGTATTTCAAATCCACGACTTCTCTATAGTGTGACTAACAAAACAACTGAGTCAATCTCTCTCAACATAAAATCATAAATAATATATATTGGTGTTAATATAAAATACCTCTAAGGTTTCATTAAATATCAAAGAGATCCTTTAAATTTTACAATTATCAAAATTAATCATTATTTTAGTGTTATGTCGTTACATTTGATAGATAAGTGGTAGATTAATAATTTGACATTAAATTTAAATTATTAAATTTGCTTTATAAAACCAAGACACTTGATTGGTTAGTGTGAGACATGACCAATCACTGTAGAAGAGAGAAACTGTCTGTCATTTTCCCTACCTCACGTGCATTGGTCTTTAGTAACTTTTAAACGTTGGCGAGTTCAACTTCAAATTTGGTATCATCGTACTTTTCAGGTGATGATATACATCTTAGAACTAATTTGATAGCGTGAAAAGACAAAAGATTATTTAGACATATAAAAAGAATTAAAAATAAAATATGTCGGGCTAAAAATCAGGCTGACCCAAATAGATGGGCTTCGAATTGGTCCAACATGTAGCCCAATAGTTTAGGTTTCGGATTGAGTCTATTCTAAAAATTTAAAGTCCGAGCTCAATCTAAAACGAAATTAGACTGTTTCTGGCTCAGACCATATCGAGCTAAGGCTAAATTTGCATTGGATTTTTTGGGACAAATTTGATCAGATTTTAGACTTTAAGATATATTTTACATGCCTACCTAAAATACCAGCTTCAAGCGGCCCAACAGAGAGCCCAATAGGTCCGATTTTGGATAGAGTCTATCTTAAAAATTTAAAATCTAAAACCAGCCTAAGAGAAAATTGGACTGTTTTCGACTCGCACCATATCAAATTCATACTGAATTTAAACTGAATTTTTTCGAAACTTTTGAATATTTTTTACATACCAACCTAAAAGTTATTTATATGTGTATATTTTCATTACATTTAAATAGAAATTAAAAAAGTAAAGTTTGACCAAAAAGTACAAAAATGACAAATTTTTAAATATGAAAAGTAAATATATAATAAAATATTCAATAAAAAATACGTAATTGGAAAATACAAAAGTAGACAGATATAAATATATCTAAAAACTATTTAAAAATTTAATGTTATCAAAAAATTATTTATTTATTTAGTAAGGCTTCAAATTTATTAAAAAAATTCAAAACATGAATTTAAAAGATTATGGATAAAGAAAATTTTTTTTCTTCTTTGTTTCTTAGGAAAAAAAAATCAATTTCTGAAAGCTACTTAAAAGAAATGCAAAAAATAACACCGAAAAAAGAATAAAAAATGTAATTTATAATTATATAAAAAGAAAGCGATAATAAAGGCCATCCATGATCCATCAAGGTAGAGAGAGAAACAGAAATCTATAGGAGATTAACCCATATGTTCTTTTCACATGTGTATTATCCTTTATGCTTTTCTATTTATATATATAATTTGATTCAGATAAAAATTAATAAATTTGATGTTTTAGAACCGTTAATTACAAATCCCCAATAAAATTATTATATATATATATAAATAATTCAACTTTTCTAAATAATTACATTTATTTATTTTCAATTTATAACGTTTAGAAAATCTTCGCAACAAAATTGTATATAGATATATCCATAAATCGTCTTGTTTTCTTTTCTGATTTCTTTGAGCGCTTCTGTTCAACCCCAATAGAATCCGTCAACACCTTGTCTCACGCATACTATAATTAGAATCCAAAACCCAATTCAAAAATTAAAACAAAAATAACAACCAAAATACCAAAACAATACCACCAAAACCACCTTTGTCCTCTACTCAAAAAACCATCTTCTTCTTTTTCTTCAATAAAAAAACCGCCAGGATTTTTGCTGCTGCCTTTTTTTTTTTTTTTCTTTTCTCTAAGAAAAATAGAAGAAAGTGGTGGCTGAGAACCGCGAGAGGGTATTCTGTGGTTGAAGGAGGCGGCATTCGCTAACGTGAGCCGGAGGCGTAGCGTAAGGTAAAGGGAAAAGAAGGTGGTGGTGGTGGTGGTGCCGGAGAGAGGAGGCTGTTTGGTTTGATCAGGACCGTACACGTGGAGAAATGGAGAGGGATGAGATTGGAAGAAGGTGGGGCACATGGGAAGAGCTCGTATTGGGTGGGGCCGTGCTCAGGCACGGTAACCGAGACTGGAATGTCGTTGCCGATGAAGTCCGAGCCCGTACCCTTTGCCCCTACACTTTCACCCCGGAGGTTAAAACTCTCTCTCTCTCTCTCTCTCTCTCTCCTTTCGAAATTACGTTTTTGGCCCCATCACGTGTTTTACTTTGGTATTTGGTCAATTTGCTCTTTTGGTTCTTTGCGTTCGTTGTATTTTGGCTTCCTATCTTAATGTTTAAGAAAAAGATTTTTTTATTCGGTTTTTCTTGTGCTGTTTTTAGGGTTTTTACAAGGAATTTAATAAATATTGAAATATTAATTAAATTTATTTATCTAATCTAGTTAATATATATGAATAAGTGAATTTTTTAAATAAATTAATTAAATATGATCATACCATTTGTGATAAATAAATTTGGTTAATTTTTTTTTTTTGATAAATTTAGTATTATTGAAGTTTTTACACTTCACTAGAATTATCAAATAATCAAGAAATTTATCGATTAAATAATGTGATAATGTTTAATTAATTTATTATTTTGATTCACTTTAAAATATGTGAATTAATAACATTTTAACAAGTTTTATTTGATAAATATTGTAGTAATCATGCACTTAACAACACATGTTACCAAATTAGACAATAAAGTTACCAAATTACCCTCGAAGGTTGGCCACACTAATATCCATCTTATAATGGAAAACTGTATAAGAATATGAATCTGAATCATTGTTAGATTGGGTTAAATTTTATAAGTAGGGAAGGTATAATAAATTGGTGGTTTCATTTTGGTGGCCAAAGGTCAATCTGGGGTAGGTTACAGAATATATGCTTAAATTTATTCAAAAGCAGGGGAAACAAATTTAAATAAAATTAAAAATACCCTCGTATATTCGCCTGCTTAATTTTCTTGGAACTTGCGGACTTTTGAAACATAGAACACGGTAAACAAATCTTGACGTGGTAGTCTAGTCGACTAGTCAATGGTATGACATGTTTTGACTTGGTAGCGACTTTAAAAAAATAATCATTTAAAAAAAAAAAAAACAGATTTATAGGGACAAAAATTGAATGTTGTTCATCCCAAACTGTGAAGAATTTTCAGTCTCATATGGATATATCCTTATATTGTGTCAAGTGGCACATTGTGAACCATCCAGATAATGAATTTCACGGTTCGGGATGAATGGCGAAGCTCTTAGACAGATTGATGCTTTCCTGATTATTTCCAAAATTTGGTTTAAATGGTGTTTTCTTTAAAAATCCTTCTAAATATAAGGGTTTTTTTTTGTTTAATTTTTGTTTTGTTTTTTAAGGCTCATTAGTTTATAAAATGTGAATGTGATAAAATGGTTTGGTTTTCAGGTGTGTAGAGCCAAATATGAAGACTTGCAACAGCGTTATTCAGGTTGCAAGTAAGTGGATTTTTTATTAGTGTCCACTAGTGCATGAAATGTGTTTTGGTAGTAAATTTGATGATTTCATACTTTGATTTGGAAATTTGAAGAATAATGTCAAGTTGGATCTTTTCTTTGACATCCTTACTTTACTGTTTTTCATTTTTAGTTGAGTTAATAATTTGTACATCAATGTGAGTGCATGAATCGAGTTATATGATTATATTTTAGAAGAATGATCCTTATAAAAATGTCCATTTTATGTTTCTCTTCTTAGGACTTTGTTTGAGGAGCTACGAAAGAAGCGAATGGAAGAGTTGAGGCAAGCTTTGGAGCTATCAGAAGACTCAATAGGGTAAGTTACTTTCTCTTCTGACTCAATAGATTCAATATGTTCTTAATTAACTTATTAGGATATTTGGTTTTTGACTAATAGTTTAATCAGTTGAAAGCCTAAGATTTAGTCAATGTAATAACAAAAATTGGAGACAAAAACCCTGTAACTTGAGCATATGATTGTTTTGAAATTGGAAAGTGACTTGTGAATCGGAAACTTTCTTTAAAAACTTCACCTAATATAGAAAAATTGTTTTACATTCCTCCCCCATTATTACAACTTACAAGCATCCTAGAATTTGAGTTCCATCTTGCTTAATATATACCGGCGTTCGTCACAGATCTCTGGAAACCAAACTTGAAACTCTCAAGGCTGAGAAAGGAGATTATGGTTGCATGAACTATGACTCTAGCCAAACAGAGTCACCTGTACCTTTTCAAAAATCGGAAGGATTTGAATCTTCCAGTAAAGAGACATCGAAAGATGGTCTATCTGCCGGCAGTTTCACTCTGGAAACCAGGACAAGCTGGTCATCTGAATGTCAGATTCCAGCAGCTGTCTTAGCAGAAGAGATTGAGACTAAGCCTGAAGCTTTGCACTCTTCTAAGCAGGATAAAGTCTCAATCATTGAGAAGTTAGTAGAAAATGCATGTGGAAGACAAAGAGGGACTGTAAAGAAGAGGAGAGGGAAGAGAAAGAGGAAGGATTGTAGTAGGGATGTTAAAGAAGCTAGTGTTGGAGAAAGCGGCCTTCTGGATTCAGCTGATGCTGTAACTATCTCACGGTCTAAAGAAAATTCAACCAGCGACTGTTGCGAGGTTTCTAGATCTTGTGGTTTAGATATTTGGAATGGAGGTTCAGCCAAAGACGAGGTAGACGATCTGATGAGGGTTTTCAGTTCTATTTTGGAGCATAAAAGTGCATCAACCTTTCGCCATCGGCTTGATAGCCAGGTACGGTGCAGTTTGCTACTAAATTTGAAGTTGGGTTTTGCCCATGTCACACCCTGTATGTTGAAGATGATTGCTTGCTTTTAGTTGTTATAAACTGCTTTCAGTACATTTAGATTAGCATATACGAATTTTACCAACCCAAAAAAAGAAAAAAAAAAAGAATAGCATATATGAATTTTACCAAAAACAATAAGATTAGCATATATGAATGAGCAACCTTTTAACAAATACAGAGCTAGTTTAAGCTATTGTCACACATTCCAGTCAATGATATTGCACAGGAATTAGATCATTTATAATTTTTATTTTCCACAATGTAAAAACAATGAATGAAGTAAACTCAAATTATCTACCTTCTATAATGACAGAAGAGAGGAAGGTATAAGAAAATGATAAGGAAGCACATGGACTTTGACACTTTAAGATCAAGAATTGCAAGCCGCTCCATCATGTCAGTTAAGGAAGTTTTTCGAGACGTGCTGCTGCTCACTAACAATGCTTTAGTCTTTTACTCGAAGAACACACGCGAATACAAATCTGCTCTGCTCCTAAGAGACTTCACCACCAAAATATTGCGGCAGCATTTTGATGATTCTAGCAGCAAGGCATTATCTGCCAACCTCTCCCCAAAAACAACAATGTACAATCCTCCTGTTAAACCCCGGAGCATTCGCCATGGCAACAGAAAGTTGTCGGGAAAAGCAGCCACTCCTGAGAATGCTGTTAAGAAGACTTCAAATGCAGCATCAGGTAAAAAACCAAGCGATGCCAACACCACTCAGGTGGTGGAATCGTTGGCCATGAAAAAGAAAGGTTTTGGTAGGCCAAAGAAAGTAGGACGTAAAAATAAGAGTCAGCAATCCCAAACTCCCACCAAGGGAAGAAAAAGAGGTAGAACAAGGTAAAACGTATTGTAAATTGGTTTTTCCACGTTTTGCTTTTCCAAAGCCAGGTATAGATAGATTCAGGCTGTAGATTTAGCTAACTGGGTCTTGTAAGATCTTTGTTGTACATAATTTTGAATTTTTTGTTTTCCTTCTGTGATTAAAAGCACTTGCAGTGTTGCCCTGTAATACAAGTGAGAAACGATACTGTGTAATTTCTTTCAAATTTTGGTAATAAGAGTGAGAAAAGTAATCATGATGAAAAAAAAAAATCATAACGATGAAAGATTATTTAGAGGTTTGGGCATGGCAGTGGACTGAGCTTGATGGCTCCACTAATTTAATAATGATTCAACCAAATTAGTAGAAGTAAAAACGATTCGTAGAGCCATCAAAAACTGAAAAATTGCTTTAAAAAAAATTAAAAATAAATAGGGTACTAAATGACACTTTAATATTGTCCTCACAGTTCAAATTGAAAATGATTGAATAAGCTCATATGAAAGACAAGTTATACAATCAAATAGAAATAAAAATAAAAAGTTTTTTTTTTTTTTTTTCCGTGAAGATGACTTACGAATGTTATAAAGTGTGTTAGAATATTGGATCTGGAGACTAGTGGGCCTAGTTATTTGAATATGGGCTTATTCTTTTTTCCTTTCTTTTTTAAATGAAAATTCCAATTTTTTTTTTTTTTTGTTGTAAATAAAACATTAAGAACTTTTAACCAAACATACACAATTGAAATTCCTTCCTAATCTCTAAATTTTAATTCAGGAACCTCTATAGAGTGTAGATACCAAATAAAGATTAACCAATAATGTCTTGTAAAAAATAAAGAAAAAAATTGGAAAAAAGAATGATACTATATCTAAACATACACTCCTATCAAAAAAAAAAAAATTACATGGCCCATTAAATTATTATATTTACTTTTTTGTTCTTTGAGCTACTTGAACTTCAAACTGTCACATGGGAGCAGTGTGACTATATTGTCCTTGCTGGGACATAGAAGGCCCATTTTTTTTTTTTTGGTAAATCAAGTTGCTATTAAGTTCAAAAAGCCCCTATGAGAAAGGGATTACAAAGGGCAGTAGTTCACTAGGTCAGTAACATAAATGTCACATAAAACCTTAGGAATGCTACCGAGATTAAAGGAAGAATACAAAATATTACAGTTACCCACTAGAGCCATTTCAGCCAAACAATCAACAAATTTGCTGGATGTTCTAGCATTCCAGCACAGGACCCATCCTCTCTCTAAAAGGGTTGACTGGGCAAACAAAACCGCCTGTCTGGTGTGCCAGCCCTCAGGATCCTTGGAGGAGTTAATTTGATTCACCGCCACTTGAGCAACCGAAGAGAAGCATAATTTCCTTTACTGGTTAGTAAGGACACATTGAATGGCCCATTCAATGGCTTTTATCTCTGCTTCGAGAGCTGAGGAAAGGCTGAGAAGTTTAGTCCTAGCCACCACGAAGAGACCGTCCTCATCCCAGACCACAATCGCCAAAGCAGCTTTACCATCCTTAAAAGCAGCATCACAATTCATTTTTCTCACTCCAAGAGCCGGGGCTAACCACTTGGCAGGGATTTTTTCTGTTTCAAAGGAAGAAGTGAACTTTAAGCTCTTTGAAAACTCTAACATAAGCTGGTCCACCGATTGCACATGTTTCATTATGTCCTATGAGCCTTCGTGCAGGCATTCATTTCTAAAACCCCAAAAACAATAAAACAAGGTGGCCAAAAAGGCCGAGAAATCCTTCTTCTCCATTCCCCCCAACCTCACCCAATCTGGGGGATTGAGACAAAAATTCATTAAATCAAGGATGTTGCTGGCCGGCCATGCATCACAAATGCCACCCCAACTGCATCCGAAAACAAGGGCTCTAAAGCCATTGCACTCCTTAAACAAGTGTAGACGGGTTTCCACATTTTCACCACAGACACATAAATTGTCCTATTCATCAAATCTCTTGCTCAATACTTCCTTGGTTGGAATCACATCCGAGAGAACACGCCATAAAAACAATTTAAGCCGTTCATGCATCTGGGATTTCCAAAGGGATTTCCATATAGCATGATCCAAAACCGAGTTATGTGTGTTAATATCATAGCAGTTGCTAACTGTGAAGTCTACTAACTTGCTCCCACACCAATAAAGTTGATCATCGTTGGTCGTGTATGGCCACTTTTGGTTGAGTATGGCTTCTACCGAATCCTCTTTGCAGATTTCCTTAATCAACACTGAATTCCATCCTGAATTGTCTTCCAATCGTAAATACACCACTTTGCTCCATCTGCCAGCATCCAAACTTCCTTAAGCCTTGGGATTTTCCCATCAATCTCCAGGATTGAAGAATCCTTCCAAGGATTCACTTTGAGACCATTACCAATCTTGAAACAAACACCCTTCAAAAGAAAATTTTTTGAACTTAAAATTCCTTGCCATCCCGGAGAGCACCCTTTGGCCTTGTTAATTTCAAAGGAAGAATTTCCTTTGACGTATTTTGCCTGCAAAATTCTACACCACAAACTATCATCATCCCTTGCAATCTTCCAGCTTAGTTTTGCAAGCAGAGCAGAGTTAATATATTTGCTAAATTTGAAGCTGAGCCCCCCTGCTAACTTGGGTTGGCAAAGATCTTTCCACACTCTTAAAGCAAGAAAATGCTCAGAGCCCCTCTTGGTTCCCCACCAGAACTGCCGCACCATTGAATCAATTTCTTTGCACAAAGTAGAAGGCATCCTAAATGTAGACATTGTGTATGTTGGAATAGATTGAATGACCGACTATGAGGGTTTCCTTCCCTGCTTTTGATAAGATACTTCGATTCCATCCTTCAAGGCGATGATCGATCATCTCCTTTAAGGCTTTAAAATCCCTATTTTTGTTCTGACTTAATAAGAGAGTATTGCCAAGATACACTGAGTCCTTCGCCATATCCTTAAAACCAAAAAGTTCTTTGATAGTGTTCCTGTTCACCTTCCCTGTGTTCTTAAAGAAAAGGATACTATATTTGTTTAAGTTTGCTTCTTGTCCAGACCAACTGAAAAAAAGATCTAGACTCCTTTTCACTGCCATTGCATCTTCATCCCTCGCCCTACACATAACAAGCAGATCGTCTGCAAACATGAGATGTGAAATTGCAGGTGCGGTTCAACTAACCTTTATGCTGTGAAGAAGACCTTTCTCCTTTTCCCGAAGCAACATTCTAGAAAGGAGTTCAGAGCAGAGGACAAAGAGAAAGGGCGATAACGAACCGCCTTGTTGCAAACCACGGCTAAGGGAGAAGGAGCTGGCTATAGCTCTTACATAGAAGGCCCAGTTAACTGTATAAAAAATTAACTAATGTCATTCTAAATTGAATATAAAATAAGTTGAAGAATGGTCTAATTTATCAAGTATAAATTTTGTACTAATTTTTTTCTGGAAAGAAATTTTGGAAAAATCCGATTTACGGGAGAAAAATAAAAATCATTATGAAAAAGGAAAAAACAGGCAAAAAGTTAAAAGAGTTAATGGCATTAAAATACAGTCACATTGGCATAGACCTCCTTGAAGATGTGAATTTCTCAAGTATAGAATGCCATCCAAGAAAGAATAAATTTGTGTTTTTTTTATTCATCTTCTTTACTTTTTTTTTTTTTTTTTTACTTTTCTTTTCTTTTCTTTTTAATTATAATTTTTGGGCAAGGGATTTAAACTCTCGACCTTTGTTAGAGGAACCACCAAGTTGTTCCTATAAGGACAAAGGATGAATGCGTTTAAGCCAAAATAGTAAAATAAGTGGGTGTAGAAAAATAAATAAATAAATAAAACACCTATATTAATGTGACTTCATATATATGTGTGTGTGTATAGTTTTGCATAGTCAAGCATATTTTCCAATGCATCCTCTTCAGATGGGGTACTATAGATATTGAACAACAAAACCTCTTGGAAATAAGCGAGCCTACGTATGGCTCAGTTGCCACACTCTTTTTTTTTTTTTTTTTTCTTTGTTTTTTCTATTTTGTTTATTTAATATTTTTTGTTAATTACATTATTATCCGGCTAAAATAAATAGTATGCCAATTCACTATCATACACTTAATATAGTCTTTTGCAATGTTTATTTTTAAATTTCTTACTTTGAATGCCTTTTTCTCAATTATCTATATATTTTTTATTCATTCTTCACTTATCTAAATTCATAACTATTTGTTATAGTTATAATATTTATCTAGAATTTTTTTTAACATTATAATACTTATTTAATTCGTCATTTCTGAATAATAATTTATATACATCTTTCAATTATTTAATACAGTTGGTTAATAAAATAATAAATATGTAACTTATTTAATTACTATTTTTTTTTTTAAATTATTGAGTAACCAATTCTTAGTTTTAACTGCTGATTGTTAATTTTTTTATATTTGTTTTTCTAGTTTTCAAATCACCTTGGTAATTTAATTTTTAGCAGAATAAATAATTATTTTTATATGAAATTTTAATGTATTTTTTTAAAATGTCAAATCATGGTCAAAGCATTCAAATTAATTTTTCTTAAAAATAAAAAGATTTAATGCTACTTAATTTAGTGAATAATTAACTTATTTAGAGTATAATATAATAATAAAAAATGCTGCATTATATATGTATGCATCAAAATATAAAATTAAGAATAAATAAGTGTTATTATACTGTGTAATGGTGCCCAAAAATTTTATGGATCCGCCATTGCTAATTAATAAACAATGGGCTAAAAAATGTATATCAACTATCTTTCCTAACACTTGATATATCATTTCCAATATTTTACCAAAAAAGTATATGTTCCAATAAAATAAAAGATTCTCTCGTTAGAAAAAAAAATTCATTAATACATAAAAAAAAAATTAGTATGATCCATTAGTAAACATGATAAAAGTTAATATGCTTAAGAGTATTATAATAGAAAGGTGGCAAAAATGGTGAACTCCAAATGAAGAAAACAATTGCAATGGACAGCCCCTCGGTTTTGTACATGAATAGATGGCAAATGATATACATGGATGTTTTAACATAGTTAATGCTAAATGTGTCAAATGGTTGGTTAAAATGTATAGAAGATCGTAATTGGACTTGGAACTTTCAACTTTAATGCAAAGGGTGCTAAATTGTAGAATTATGGATTTGGAGGATTAATTCATTATAGTTCAAAGTTACGCATTAGTCATAGATTATACTTTATTGTAGTATATAAAAGTGAACTTAAGACTCGAAAAACAACTTAATTAGCACTTTTAGAATATATCCAATTAGTAGGCCTTTACAAAAAATGTTGGTCACTGCTAGGTTGAAATAGTTTATGGGCCAAGGGGTAATTAGGCTTTTGGACTGATCGACCAAAAACATGCATGTGGATTAATACTTTATATTTAAAGGTTTGGTGCTTAACTTGTCATTTGAAAGTTGAGTGCTCAAATTTGTCACTGAAACTAGTGTTTGAAAAGGCTGTAGAGGGGATCGTTATAGAATCGCAGCTCGGCTTAATACTATACATGATGTTGAGGCTTGTTGCTAAAAGTACCGAAGGGATCATTATGGGATCATTGCTCAGTACCGTTGCTCAAAATCTGGACTTATGTAATGCCTATAAAGATTGCATCTAAAGCTTGAAGGCTCAAATGGAATGAATTGAGGCTTGATTGCTCGATATATTTATCGAAGTTTTAGAGCTCAACTTATCGTCAAAACTTAAGTACTTACTTTTCATTGAGATTTTTAGGATACTTAACTTGTTTGTCGAGGTTTTGTGCTTAGGATGATGAAATCGAGGCTTTGAGAGGCCTGTTGTAGAGGTACCGCTCAGAGTATGACTTTTGCGATGCCTTAAAAGAAATATTAAAGGGTTTTCTATAGAGGCGCTGCTTGATCATTGATTTTGACTTTATGTATGTTTGATACATAGTATTTTGTTCGGTTGTTTCCAGTTATACTTGTATTTTGAGTTCATCAAACATTCTTGATGTCTCTGAGAGAATCCTGAAAAAGATTGCAATTCACCTAGAAAATCCTATGAAAGACATTTTCCATAGTTTGTTGCAAGGATCTTAAAGAAGATCTCAGCTTAGACTTGTGTAGAGATGACCTTGAAGAAGACCGCAACTCAGGCTTGTGCTGGGAGGATTTTGAAGAAGGTCGCAGCTCAGGCTTGTGCTAAGATGATCTTGAAAAAAATTGTAGCTAAGGCTTTTGCTGGAAGATCTTTGAAGAAGATTGCAGTTCAGTCTTGCGTTGAGAGAATCTTGAGAAAGATCGTAGCTCAGGCTTACATATAGAGGATCTTGATGAAGATCGCAACTCAGGCTTACATATAGAGGGTCTTGAAGAATATCGCAGCTAAAGCTTGCGCTGAAAGGATATTGAAGAAGAACGCAGTTCAAGCTCTGATTGTTTTATGGACAGGATCTTGTGTGAAATTGCCAATCAGATTGTGCATTTCAATCTTAGTCTAGCAAGATATGATCAATTGGGCCATTTGTATGTCAATGGGACCACGTAAGAAATCTCGGATTGATATATCAAAGGGCCTTGCAGTGAATACACCACTTGATCATTAAGGCATATTGCGGTGCCCAGGAAAAGATATCGAGCGGCTTTGTAGTGACAGCGCCGCTCAATCATTAGGACTTATTACAGTGCCCAAGAAGAGATATTCTGCTCAACCAAATTTGTTATTGCTCAGGCAAAATGATACTCATTGATTGGAGGGATTTGTGTTTGAGTGACTTGTATGTACCTGTTAAACATATAAAATGCCCCTCATTTTTAAAACTAAAGTTGTTAATTGAAATATGATAGAAGATTATTGTGCATAATCGAGTATGAGAACATTTTAATTTGAGGGAACTAAATATCTTCTAAACAAAAGAATACTACTTGTAAAATTTTAAGAGATAGAGTGTGATATTACTTATCTCTAAGTTATTAAATGGTCTTTAGAATGAACATTTGTTGGTGTTGTAGCTATGCCAACATGGTGATCGAGAAAAGGTTGTTATGAAAAATCTCTTTATGAAATGATTGATTAGAGAATGAAGCCACTGTGGCATATTCCATTGCTCTATAAAAGTCATATCATTTTTCCACTGAAGAGTATATCAAATAATGCTTTGTTAAGATTTTGATTTTTTTCAAATGGTTTTGAAATTTTTATTTCTACAATTTTGTTCAAAAGGTTCAATGATTAGTCAATTGAGTAATAAGCCAAATCACAACATGAAAAATCTCATATGTACACATTATATGGATGAGATTTACATATATAAAATAATGTACATATAAATGGGTGCACATGCATAATGGTAAGGTAGTCATCATCCATATATGTGTAATAGTATGATTTAGCAGCAGTTGTTGTCTCCACGTGGTTAGGTCATCATAGTTGGTTGATGTTAGTAGAGACTGTGAGAAAGTGGAGAACAAATGATTATCAGCAATGTTTGCCTCTCCAAAAATGCAGGCCATAAGTATGTGTATAAAAGTACAAGCAATACATATATGAATATATATATATATATACATATGGCATTTGTAGCATCATAAAGGATAATAGAATATGAGAAAACTCAAATAGCTTATAATTTCTCTTCAAGGGAGAGATCTTGTGGTATTGTTGGATGTTTGATGAAACATCACTATTTTAGAGCTTATCTTTAGATGATGACACTGCAACTTTGATGTTGCATAAGTAGTTGCTACATATAGCCTATAAAATTCTCAAGCATTTAATAGTTAGAGATAACTATTAGCATCAATAAGAGAAAGAGTGAAAAGAAATATATATATATATATATGTATATTTATTTTTATATATATGTTTAGAAAGTAGATCCCAAATTATGAGAGACCTTTGTTAGGATGTGTAAGAATGTCATGTTGACACTCATGTCGATCGGAAAAGGTAAATAAAGAAAATTATGTTATTTGTACAAATCTAATTCTTGTCCAAGCAGTGTGTATTGCTTGTATAAAGCTTAGGAACTCAAGTTCAAGAACTAGCATTGACATTCCACTTGAATTTTTTGGTAAAAATTTCTTAGCCCACACGCTAGGCCCGACCGGAGGTCCAACAAAGGATGGTAAGGAGACTGGTTCAAAGGCCCACCAAAGAATTGCAAGGAGGCCTGACTAGTTGCCCACTAGAGATTGGTTAGGCCTGATAAAAGGGATCACAAGGAGGCTCATCCGGATATATGGTAAAAGAAAAATCTTAGGAGTTGTTCCTGGCCCTAGAAGAGATGCCAACCGTAAGCATATAGGTGGTGATAAATTGATGGGAGAAAGCAAGCATAAAAGGTAACCAACTAAGGAATTAACTTTCTTTAATTTTGGTAAAGGAATTTAGCTTTGTTGGTTTTAGACTGATATAGTCTATTTATCTGCTAGCGATAATGCTCAGGCTCAAGTTTTTGTCCAAAGCCACAGGCTCCACAAAATTCATCACCAAGGATTCTAAACTCTAGTGTTTCACATCACATAGCAACTGATCTTCATAATTTTTCTATGCATTAAGAATATGATAGCACAAATGAAATAACCGTTGGGAATGTTAACAAGCTTCAAATAACATACATTGGCTCCACTAATCTCAACACCTCTTTTAATTTTTTTTTCCTGTTTGATGTATTCTTTAAATGAAATTTTTTTAACTTCAATTTCCAAATTTTGTGAGTCAAATAATGCATCAGTTGAATTTTTACAAATTGTTTCCTTGAGAAAGATTTCAGGACATGTTTGATGTTTATTAAGGGTCCACTTAATGTAGAAACCTATCAATGACCAGCTAATGTTTCATTCCTCTCCTACGTCTACAGTGTCAAAACAAGTCTCCAAGATTGCATCAAAGGCTTGACCATCCATAAAATAAAATATTTCATCAAAATGTCTCTCGTTATTCTCTTCATGTGTCTTTTTCCAGCAAGTTTCACTGTGCTTTTTGTCATTGCAATAAATCTCAATCTTTCATTTGATGTCTCATTATTATCTAGTCTCAATAATAAAAAATATGATGCTTCCTTAATTTTTATTAATTTGAAAATGTTGTGAAAAATTCTTTTAATTACCTATTATTTCATTTTACTCTGATAATGGAGGATAATTTATTAAGCTCAAAATGTCTTTCAACATCATCAAATTAATCATTGTTTAACTACTCAATAACAAAATGACTATGCTAAGATACAACACATATATATCTGTGAAAATGGGTCTCGCCTTATTGTCTGGCATGTTTAAAAATTTTGGAATATGTTATTTTCACAGTTTTTTATCTAATAAATCATGTGATAACACCAACTTTAGATAATCAATCATCTTTTGAAATGCTTTTTAAAAAACCACCAAACTATACCTTTTTTAAAAATTTTGGGTACTTATGCTACCCTTGGTTAAAGCCATGCCCGCCATAAAATAGAGTCACAATCTAAATCATGTGTCTATGTAAGTCCTCTTTGGTTTCGAAGTGACTTTGCATGTTTTGATCCAATCCAAGGACTAATATACCACTAACGAAAAATGTGGATTTTATTGAGATATTTTCCATTCAAAGCTTTGTCATTATCCAATCATATTTTTACCAACATTCAAATGATGACAACTATCTCTTCTATTCAGACTACACACACACTGAACTTCCTTACAATGTCTTCTCACTAAACTATCCTCACCTTCATTCAATAAATCTATTGATCCTCATCTATCCTCTATATCTCGAAGTCGGCCTTGAACATCTAGCAAAAAGATGACATCCAACAACTTTATATCCACATGCTAGCCACTCTAGTTCTGCTCCAACTGGTACTTATAAGCCTTTCTCATTTATCCCAATTATTCATATATAGTTTGACTCACGTTCTTCACTAGTCCAAACTCATGCAATGCATACCAGTGCCCTTAACAATATTTTTCAAACCAAAAATGTTACCTAACTTTTTCACTGTATCAAAACAATCCATAAACCTTGATGAAAAGCCTCATACTATAATGCAGACCATGCGAGTACCAAAATGGTGAGAAGCAATTTCTAGTGTATCCAACTTTTGTCACTTTGTTGTCTAATTGGCTCTCCTTAAAAGACCTTGGAGAATTGAAATATTTCTTTGGGGAATAAGTCATTTCAATAGCAACGAGCATCTTCTTATCTCAATAGAAGTGTATACATATATATAATGGATACTCTAGAGGGAACTAATATGGTTGGTGCAAAAAAGGTATCCATGCCAATGGCTACCAATTCTTCCATTCTTCTTTTGAATAGCATACATATCAAGTATCCAACTCAGTATCACCAAATAGTTGGCAATTTACAATATCTATCATTGACAACACCTTGCATTTATTGTGAATAAATTCTCATAGTTCTTGCACAAACCAACATATTTACACTTGACAGCGGTCAAACGGTTACTTCAATATCACAAAGGTATATTTTCCTTTGATCTTTCACTCAAATGCAACTCATCTCTTGTTTTACATGCCTTTTTTTACGCAGATTCTGTAGGCAACAAAGAAGATTGCACTACCATAATAACTTATATTGTGTATAGGCAATAACCCCGTCTCAGGGTCATCACAGAAGAAAAAAATTTGTTTCATGTTCCTCGACAGAAACAGAGTATTGTTTGGTGGCTCATACAACCTCTAAGGTATGTTAGTTGTTATCATTGCTTCATGAGCTTAATGTTCGGTCTATTGTTGCCCCAACAATTTAATTTATTATAACAACATTGGCACATCATATGTTTGTATTAATCCTAAGCTTCATTCCAAATTGAAGCATTTCCGCAACAACTTTTACTTTATTTGTCACAATTTCAGCAGGTTCACTTCGTGTTTCTCATATTTACATCCAAGATCAGCTTACTAATGCTTTTACAAAGCCTTTATCCAGACGACGACTACTATGTCTCCGATGTAAGATTATTGTTATTCAAAGATCACTTATCTTGAAGGGCATTGATAGAATTGTGTAACCATATAGTTATATTTGTTTCTTATCTATATTAGTTACATACTTAGTATTAAGGATAGTTAGGTTAGCCATATTTATCTCTTGAAAGTCTATACTTGTTGTATCTAATTCATATTAGTCAATGATTAATCAACAATGCTATAAATATGAAAATGTTGACCAAAATTATTTATTAATGATGCGTGTTAAGACATTATTGGTTAACCTAAATATGGATAGGTGTATCATTAAATGGATTAGTAAATCGAAAAATTAAATTAATTAAATATTGATACATGCCATATCATTTGGTATATAATTATAAATATTTTGATAAGTCTAGCATTATTTATAAGTAATACTGAAAGCTTTCCAATATTCTTCAAAACCTTATATAAGTCTTGGAAAAATAATTCAAATTTTAAATCATTTTTTTATAATCATTTTTATTTAATTACAAATTGGTATTTCATATTGTTATTAAGCATTTTTTTTTATATATACAGAGTTATCAATTTTTTTTCTCATAAGCAATATAATTATTATATATTTTTTATTTTATTTTAAAAAATTAATTGTATTATTGTTATGATTGAATGACTTGGCGATATTTGGTCACATATTACTAAATATAATAATGTGATTGAAAATTTGTAAAATGTTTGATTGTATATGGTTTTTTTTTATTATTACATGTTGAGAAAAAAAATTATGTATTTAAAAAAATTTATATTTCTAAGCTAAAAATATATTTTTAATAATTTTATTACTATGTGGAGTGCAATTTGATTGTGAATGTTAATCGTGTATTTGAAGAAAATTAGTGGTCGAAGGAAAAAATACATTTTTTTTAAGATTTTTTGGGCGTTGAATAATATATTTAACCGTCATGGCACGTTATAATTACTCCATGATTTCATTAATCACTTTTTTTTTTGTTTTTTGTTTTTGAAGAGTCATTAATCATGATTGGCTGTCCTCCATTTCCCTATAAGTCCCAGATTCGTGTTTGTGCGAAGGAAAAAATCAAAGCTCTAGCCAAATTAAAAAAATATTAGACGCCCAAAAAAGAAAAGATCGAGTATATAACATATTGCATTAAATTAATTTTTTTTTCAAAATTCATATTGCATTAATTTATTATAAAAGTTCTTTTTATAGTCATAAATAGAACAACAATTAAAATTGTAAAGAAATCCCCCAAACTGTGAATTCTCAATTTTTTGTCAAATGAACTATGGATTTAAATTTCAACATATAATTAAAAACTAGAAACTTAAACCTATAACACATACTACGCCATTTGGAAAAATGAAAAATAAAAAAATGGAATCAATAGCATTTTTTTAATGGTTAAATTAATATCAATAATCTTGGTCAGTACGTATGGACGGTGATGGACCATTCTAGCTAAATACAAAAGGTTACAAAGGAAGATTGGTAATATGTTAAGATTACTATTTAGAGTTTTTTCTTACAAGTAACTAGCTATATATAGGGAAAAAAAGTAACTGACTTTTTCTGAAAATCGTCACCTTAATAATTTTTTTTTTTTATCTTTATATTTATTTCAACTTTATCTTTTATTTTTTTTTAAATAATTTTTACTAAAGCAACTTCTTATCTTTATCTCTATGCTTTTTGAAAAATATATTTTTATCTTTTTTGGAAATTAGATAGTTTATGCTTCCATCATATTCTCAGTGTAATAGACTTTATTTGAGCCAGCATTATTGCAGTTATCTCTAGATGATTCTGTTAGCAAATTCTCTTATCTCATTTATTGGACATCGTCTCGATATTTTGTTGGAATATCTAAATCTTTATTTAGTTTTACCAATTTCCTTAACAATTCTTCTGCCTCAACTTTTTTTTGATAATCCATCTTGTAATCACTATTTAAGTAGTTAATAAAATTCTTCTTCCGTTAGTAATTCGAATATAAAGATCATCTTCATGAGTAACTTATAACACAATGCTGAAAAATGGAACTCAAAGACTTTTTGCATAAAAATTTTCAAAGTTATAATTACTAATGACGGTATAGACATTTTTTGATCATATGCCCCAAAGCTCATTTCCAAGAAAATTTTGTTCGTTTGACTCACGAAGAAACCAAATCTGATATGGTTGAAATAATTTTTCTGTTTCTTTATAACTTATTATACTTGATATTTCAAAAGTATAATATTTACAATATCTCTGATCTTTTATTATATAATATAACATAGTTTTAATAAATATAGGTAGCTGTTTTAGTTGTTCCCAATCGGTACTTTAAAAAACCATTTCACCAACTGATCCTCATTCGATACATTTTATATCCCATGGGTCATGATTTATATAATAATACATCCTTAAATTATCATATTTAGATAAATAAGTAGATTTTTGATATTTAGTAAATCACTACGGAATCTCATAAAATTGTTCTTTAATGATTCCTTGTTTAATTTGATAAAAATTATCAGGAAAAGGTTTTTTTGCCTTTTCATATAAGATAATTCTTTTAATTTTCTCATAGGTAGAGCCACATGTTTGATGCTCAATCATCTCATAGATCTCAATTTAATTTCCTAATAATTCCTTATTGAATAAAACATTTTGAGCTAATAATTTAATAGATTGAAGAACAAACTAATTTAACTTGTTTTCTTGTTGTTGTTTTTCTAACAACTCATTAGCTAATTTTTCCATATTTTTTTGAAAAGAAGTTCTTTTTTCTGGAAAATAGATTTTCCATATGCTATTTATAATATCATATATTTTTTAGTCAAGTCTTGGGTTGAAGAAATCAGATACATGTTTAGCTTCTGATTCTTTTTCTTTTTGTAAAAATGTCTCAGGTTTTTGAAGAACTTGGTTGGTGAAATAAATGAAGGATAGATAATAATTGGATGAGAAGAATACTCTGGTTTAGAGTTTGAAGATTGTATTGGTCCATGCCTTGGATTTTTCTTCGAATCATGTTTAGAATTTTCTTTATTAATTGTAACCCAGTTTAAGTTACTTATGAATCCTGCTAAGAAAATCAGTAATAAAATTAGTATTACCTTTTATATGTTGAATTTCAAAAGAATATTGTGTAATGTGATTATAGCATCTAATTCTTCTAGGATTTTATTCACCTTTTTTAGACTTCTGAAAATCTTTTACAGATTGATTATCTATTCTTATCACAAATTTTTTTGGTGCTAGAAAAATGTGAAATCTCTTAATCCCATTTTGTATCGCTGAGAGTCTTTTTCAAAAGTGATATATTTCAGTTCATTTGGTTTAAACTTTCCTGAATTATATCCATATATTTATTCTCCATTAACAGTATTAGCTTTTAATACTGCTCTCCAATATTTATTACTGGCATCGGTTTCAAGTATAAATAACTGTTCTACTTTAGGAAAATAAATAGTAGGAATATTATTAATTTCAGATTTAATTTGCTTAATTAAATCTATATCTTCTTGAGTCTAGCAAAAAAAAAAATTATTTTTCTTTAACTTTTCTAACAATGGTCTTTCTTTCTTAGAAAGATTTTTAATAAATTGTCTTCCATAATTTAGAATACCTAAAAAACTAGTTTTTTATCCTCTATTTGTTCTGGGAAGTTTCTAATTCTGCTAATTATATGATCTTGGAGTTTAATTCTTGATTTAGTTAATGTTAATCTTAAAAATTCTATTTCTTCTTTTTTGAGCTCTATTTTCTTAGGGCTAAGAATTATTCCATTTTCTACAAATTTGTTACATATATGAGTTAGATGATTTTTATGTTCTTCTCTTGTTTTTGAAAAGACCAGAATATCATTTATTTATACTACACAAAAATCTTTTAATTTTTCAAAAAGAGTATTCATCCATCTTTGAAAAATTTGTGGGGCATTACATAATCTAAATGGCATTACTGTCTATTGATAATGACTATGAGGTGCACTAAAAGCAGTCAATGGTTTTGACTCTTCTGTAAACTTTATTTGTCAAAATCCTTATTTACAGTCAAATTTACTAAAATAATTAGCATATCTAGTTTGATTAACTAATACATCTTTTATTGGAATAAAATATCCATCAAATTCTAAATTTTAATTTAATCTTTAATAATTATAACCATTCTGACTTTGCCTCTTTTTATTTCAACATGATTTTTAACCATAAAAGCTGGACTCTAGTGAGGACTATTAGTTTTTTCTATTAATCTTTTATTTAATAATTCTTCTATTTGAACAAAAAAATCATCTATATCCTGTTTGGTATAGATCATTGGCTTAACCCTAATTATTTTATTAAGATAAAATAATTTTAAATTACAATATCTATGACTTTTCAACCAAAGTTTCATAGGATCTTCACTAATATTTTGTTCTAAAATTTTATATGCCCAATAATTAGTGTCTAATTCATTAATATATTCTCCATGCCTAACTAACTGAAATGAAGGAGTACATCTATATTGATGATTTTCAAGTATCGACGCTGAAATATTGTTATTATTTAGTGTAAAACTAATTTATTTATGAGAAATAGTAACTGGATAATATTTTTTAAGAAAATTATTATCCAAGATAAAATCACCATGCATGGTAGGAAAGCAAAAAACTCTAGAAATAATAAATATATTATTATTCAGCCATATTGATATGTTCTTAGCTTTAAATTCTATCTTAGTTTGTTAACCATTTATTCCTATGGCCAATATTGGTTTCTTAATTAATTGTCATTTTTCTAATGGTAAAGTATTTGGTTGACATATAGAAGTTGTTGCTCTTGTGCCAATTAATATATCTAAATTATAATTTATGATATTCTTGAAATTTAAATCTTTCTAATATATTTTATAATTTTGGTGTTTAGAAAAAATAATTTCTTCATATTCTCCCATCTTCATTTGTGAGATTATTATGGGTTTTAGTTCATGACTAGAAAATTCACCTAGTTTCCTAGAAAGTTTTGTATTTCCTGAAAATATAAGAACTTGAATATTTTATGTTGCTGAAATATTTTCTTTCTCTTCAGACTTGTTTTTTCCAACTTTATCTAAGCATTAGTAATTTCTAAAGATTTTCTTTTTAAAATAAATTGTGTATTTTTAAAATATAAATTATCTCCAGGTGCTTTTATTTGTACTGGTCTAAGATGTTTTTCTTCTTCAATAGAGTTAGTAATTGAACTTAGAAAATTTATAAATTTGAAGTTTTGTTAACTTATTTAATTTTTCTTCATCTATTTGAAAATCTTCACTTACAATATCTCTCAATTTTAATATTGTTATCTCCTCTTCAGGTATTTCCTGAACATTTATTGTTTTACAGAACTTGTACTTAACATAAAGAAATAATCTAATTCATCCTCTTCGCCAGAAAAACATTCAGTACTTTCTACTTCATATAGAATTTCATCTTTGTCTAAGTTTTCTTCTCCAAAACATATTTCTAAATCATTTTCTTCAATATTTTAGCATTTTCTTTTGTTGTTTTTCTTTTTTAGGATGGTGCTATATGACATTTTTCATTACAAATATAACAAGTACATTTACTTAAATTTCTTTTCTTATTTTGTCTAGGTCTAACATATCTTTTATTATAATTTATTTTTCTAGATCTTTTCCATTTTTTGCATCTATAGTTTCTTTTAAAAGATTAATAAGTTCTTCTAGGTTTTCTTCTATCTGTGTGACAACCGAATTCATATGGGATAAATGCACTTTAGTACCCTGTAGTTTGCTAAATTTTTACATTAGGCCTTCAAGTTTCAAATGTATTACATTAAGCCTCAAATTTACATTTTATGTCACATTAGGCTTTCAAGATTCAAGTGTATCACATTAAGCCTTCAATTAACATTTTATGTCACATTAGACCTTCAAATTTCAAGTGTATTACATTAATCTTTCAATTCATATTTTATGCCATAATAAATAATTAATGTACTTTATAACCTTCTAGAATTTTTTTATTTTTAAATAAAAAGCACTATAATTAATGTTATCATTTAATACTTTGTACTTTTTAAAAAATATTTTTTATTCCTCCAAAAAAAATTATTCATCATAAAATAAAATAAAATTTCATGATGAAAAAATATAGGATTAAATAAATTTTCATGATAATTTTTTTAGCTATTTAGGATAAAAAAAATATCACGATGAAAAATATATAGGATAAAAAAATTCATGATAATTTTTTTTTATTAATTTAGGATGAAATAAAAAGTTTTAGATGAAAAGAAAATTAGATGATTTTTTATTTATATTATTGAAAATTTGCAAAAAAATGTAAATTAGAGGCTTAATGTAATACACTTGAAATTTGAAGGCCTAATATGACATAAAATGTAAATTGAAGGCTTAATGTGATACACTTGAATTTTGAAGGCCTAATGTGGCATAAAATGTAAATTTGAGGCTTAATGTGATACATTTGAAACTTGAAGGCCTAATGTGAAAGTTTAGCAAACTATAGGGTACTAAAGTGCATTTATCCCAATTCATATTGATCTTTTAAAAATTTTGTAAAATAATTGTAACATAATTTATTTTTGACTTGTTTATCCGCTTTTACTTTTAAATAGTGATTTACTATTACTCTCCAAGCAAATTATATTCTATTTCCTAGTGTATATATTCTTCTAGTTTTGTCTAAATAATCAAAGTATTATGTATTACATATCTCATCCCAAAGTGGTGGTAATTTAAGAAAATATTGATTCAGCCAAAATTTACTACATTCGATATCTAATAAATGATAATAATGCTGAAATTTTTTTAAAAAATTTATATTTCTCTAATATCACATAATTTTAATTTTGACAAAACATATCCTATGTCTATTTTTCTATTATCATCATCCAAGATTCCACAAAATTTTCTTTGTAAGATTTGTGTAAAACTTTTAAGAATTTCTTCAAAAGTATTAAAATTATTAACTAATATTTCTTTTTCTCTTTTTCCTTCTTCGGAGTTTTCCCATTTTTTAAGAAATTGTAAAGCATTCCTTGAAATGTGTCTGCTATATAGTTTAGACATTTTTCTTTTTGTCAAATAGCTTTGTAGTTTATTACTATAGCTATACTTTGAGCCCAATCTATTATTGTTTGCTCATAATCTTTTAAATCTAAATTTTTTAAGTCCAAATATTTTCCTTCTGAAGCTTTACCAATTCGATTAAGATCATCTACCTGGTGTTCTGTAAGGATAGTACTAGAACTTGAAGGAAAAACTAGATCTGGTTCATTTTTCTTAATTTCATCACACTCTATTTGAGTATAAGGTTTAGTTTTTAGATTGCTATCGAGATGATCTGGTTGATCTACTTTTCTTTTTCATAAAGAGATTTTTCCTCTTTTTTCATCTTCTGAAGTTTTTTCAAAATCTGAGTTTTCAGAAATTTCTCCCACTGCAATATTATCATCTGAACTTTCTTGATTAGATTCGTCAGTAGTACCAGAATTTAACATATAATGATAATTCATTTTTTCAAAAATATATTCGTTTTAGATTCATAATTTCTTGCATCATATTAAGTAATTTGTCTCTTTCTTTGATATCATTTTCTTTTACATATCTACTTTCCAATATTCTAATATTTCTTTTAAGTCTTCAAACTGTTGTTACCAGTTTGCAGGTTTTTTTTCTTTTCTGTCTCATCTAGACCAAACAATTATGTACCATAATATAACCTAGTTTCAGCTATACTTTGAGATACTTGTCTAGAGTCTTCGATATTACCTAATAAAGTATTATTTAAATGTTCTATTGAATCTTTAGAAGTCTGAATTAAGTCGGTATTAGTAATAGTTCCTAATTTATCTACCTTTTGTTCTATCTCTTCTAAAGATTGAAATATTTTAGTAGTTGATTTTTGATTTTTTTGAAAACATATTATATATTACATCTATTAAAATATTAAATCCAGCAACAATATTTTTACTATCTTTTGCTAGACGTATTTCATGTTCATATCTTAATTTATCCACTATACACGTTAAATCTTCCATCTTAGATTGTCTATGATGCACAAGACCCTTCTATCCTACATATTTCTTCACCAAACAGACTCGCAACAAAGATCATGAACAAGTTTACACACAGAGTCAAACAGTGAATATGAATCGGACAGACATATATGTTTTAAGACAACTAAAAATGTAAAAGAGATAACAAGACAGAGAACTTACAAAATAATAAACTTGAAATACTTCTTCAATATATTAGAACAAGAGTACAATCTATATCTTACAAACTACAAGCTGTGATTCCAATTACAAAAGTTACAAAGGAAGATTGGTAATATTTCACCAAGCAAGCATTTTTCATTTACATTGTTTGACCTAACTTGTATATTAAGAATATTATTTCAAAGAAAAAAAAAACAAGTATTTTAAGATTCCTTTAACTAAAACAAGCAAACGAAGCAATTAAGTCTAACCAATTATCATTTCTCTCCCTAATCTACGTTCCTCAACAACCTCCCATTTTCTATTGCACAATAGATGTCTCTATCCCTGCACTCAGATCTCTCTAAACATTGAGTCAAATTATGCATAATTTTTTTTCATTAGGAAATGTATAAATTTTTAATAGTCATAGATTTCAAGTTGAATAGTATGAGAAAAGATGAACCAACAACTAATGTAATTAGTCCATTTAGCGCATGTGAAATTGCCAACTGCCCCACCAGCTTTTGTTCAATATACCTTCAATTTGTATGAATTATTACTGATTGATGAATTTATTTATTGTGCTCATTCAATCAGCTTCTTTCTGTTTGTCTCGTTATTTCACGTCCTCCGCCAATAAATATGGTTTTGCTTACGAATTAATTGAACCATTTTTTAACAACCTAAAATTGATATGTATATATATGTATGTAAGCATTTCAATTCATCACCAAAAAAAATAAAAAATTCATAGATACAGCATGGCTTGCAAATTTTTTATGCAATTAATGATCAAAACTAGTGCCCTCCACTTTTCATCACGTACGTACCTTTGCACATACACAATGAATTATATATACGTAAGTCCATGTTTTTTTTTTTTCAATTACATTTTTAAAGGGGACTCTTTTTTTAGTAGAAAACTAAAGTCATATTGATGTGCAAGTTTGTGGAAGTTTAATTAAAGGATACCAATGGGTTTTGTTATCATGATACATACCTTAATTATAAACATTATATGCAATGTTCTTTGGACATGTTTTATCTATTGTTGCACCAATTAATGTTTTGAACTTTTCTTGACATGCAATTTAGCATCTGAATTATTATTATTATTATTATTATTATACCTTTGCTTTCATTTAAATTAAATTTGTTAAATATTAATAAGTATAATTTCGTTTTTAAATAAAGACAAATTTGTCAATTAAAAAATAGGAATAAAAAATAGAGTATTAATTAGCTTTTTNTTTTTTTTTTTTTTTTTTTTTTTTGCAGATTAATAGAAAATATATCCCTTCTAAAAGACAAAACAAAATCATTGTTCTCTTATACAATAAATCATATTTCTTTTCTTTTTTTGTTGGAGAAAACAATATATAATTTTGAATTTAAATATCTCATTCTAAGATATAATATATAGAAAAACCGTATTTTTATATATATAGATATGCACACATTTGATCTCTCCCATGCAAATTAGTATTTAGTATTATTGTTGAATATGGTATATAGAGATAATCAATGGCAATTAGCAAGTTCATAAAAATTTGGTGGTGCACATGGCGGATTGGGTCAATTGTCTTCAACGAAGATGGCATTTGCATCTATTGTGTTTGTTATAACTTCAGTTTCCAAATTAAATTAATATATTATTATTTATAATAAATAGTAGCGACTATCACTGAAATTATTGTTTATATAATAATTACTAATTTATAATAATTAATTATATGATATTTTTATTATAAATTTTTAATCTAAAAGAGAAAATATTTTTAAATAATTATTAAAATTGTCAAATAGAACGTTAATGTCATATTAATAACTAGCATTTTTAAATCCTAAACGGCCACTTTTATTTATGTAGCAAAAACAAGCGTAATNTTTTTTTTTTTTTTTTTTTTTTCGATGGAAACTAGGATGGGTTGTTTTTTATTTATTTTTTTTCTCGGTAGAAACTAACTAGGATGGTTTGTTTGCTTTTATGCCACTCTACATATCTTATTAAATGCCAAATAACAATACTGAGCATATAAATATATATAATATTAATATGTATAAATATTAAAAATGACTTGTCTTCCAATGTTTAATATTTTATACTGTCTTTCTACCAAAAATAATATTTTATACTGGCCGGCAAGGTTTGATTTAGGGGAAAAAAAGAAAAAAGAAAAAAACAATCCCTAGCGGATGGGGATCTTTGTCTCTTTATTTTTTCTTCATGTTCCACCATGATAATATTTTATTTCATTTTAAAAATAAAATTATTCTTTTTGATTTAAATTTATTTTATTTATTTGTTTAATACTTTTAAATGATATAATATTTTAATATTTATTTTTTTGATTACATGGCATCACATTATCAATGGACAAAAAATGAGACATGAAAAATGAAATAGAAAATTAGGATCCAATTCCTATAATATCCTATGAGGTTTGTCTTATTTAAATTAAAAAAAATTTGAAATCACTGCTAATTTAATACCATATCAAAGTCTAAAGTTTTATGTTCATGAATTTAAAACTCAATAATTCTATTTAAAAATTAAAAATAAATATAAAAATATAAAATAAATTTCAAAATAGCAAACTTAAATGTAAAAAAAATTATAAAAAATAATTATTTATTTTTTACTAGCTTAATTTTTTATTTCTAAATGATAACTCAAAAAATGAGGTTTATAATTTTGATTTTTGAAACAAACGGCATGCCATTTGGTTCCGTGTGACCGTATGGCATGCTGTATGGGTGACATTGTTAGAATAATTATATATGGACTGGGCATAATCAGGTGGACTCACTTACTGAGCTTCTGTGTTTCCAATAATGGGATTGGAGACTTTGATTAATAATAGATAAAGAGGTCCATTGAAATCTCTTTCTCTTAATTCTTTGGTGGGCCCATTAGACCAAAGGAACCTAATACCTCTGTATCAGTAAAGTCTTATATAATTGGACTCATCTGTATTTTAAATAAATATTATTATATTTATTATTATTATTTTGTGTGGGTTATAAATATGAGATGAGAGCCACTATTTTACATACGTATTATTATTTTGACCTAAAGAGAATGAGCCTAGGTTGAGAGAGCATATTTCACAGAGGTCTCTTAACGTATTTATTATTTTGCAGTGATCAATGGTAGAAAGCAATCAAACATCAGGAACATCAAACTAAGCACATAATCAATCAATGGTGAATGGTATGTTTATAGATTTACGTGCTATTGAATCACATGAGATCTATTATTTTTAACAATGGTATTAGAGCTTGTTCATGTATATTCATTAGCCGTAGATATATGTTTTTCTATTTTATTTTCGGTTTGTTAAAACCAATTGTGAGTGTAATAATTGATATTTGTTGATTGAACGGTTTGATTAAATCTTATCGTTGCTGGTTGTTTAATTGATGTTTACGATTAGATTGATGGCAAAAGAATGGGTTGTTTTGATCTGTATATTGCTCAGTTCGTTCTTGAATATTTAGGGTTATTACCGATTATATTTTCTTTCCGATTTGTGTTGATATTTTTGTTTTAAATTGAAATTGTCTATTAGGTTTTGTTCTATGATGTTTATTCGTGCTTTCGATTTGCTTAATTTTGCCTGAAAGCATGTAAAACACGATCTGGTTGTTTTTTCTTGAATTTTCAGGTATATATATATGTATATTTTATGGTACTTTAATTTTCGGGCGATTATTGGCCGAATTGATGTAGGAAAGCAACCGGAACGTGGTCTGTGAGTAAAACCTAGTAATCGGTGATGAAAACCGTGGCTGGAATAGCATTTTTCTAGGAAAATTACTACACAGGTCACGCAACCCCCGAACCCGACCCGGTTGCAGAAACTGGGTGAGGCAGATAAAGCAAACAACATGCCGTTTGGTTCCGTGTGACCGTACAGCATGCCATATGGGTGACATCATGCTGACGTCAGCGATAAAAAAAACAGAATTTCATTTATTTATTTAATGATTTTATGTTAAACATGACATAGTAGTGCAGAATGTTTAAATCTTTGCATGTCGTAAAGTTTTGACATGTCCAATCTATGAAATTGACATAGTGGTTTAGGATTTTAAGTATTTGCCTGTCGTAAGACTTAACTTGCCTATATTATGAAATTGTCAATTTATTTATTTTGTTTTTCTCCCAATTATAATACTAAGGTCCATACGGGTAGTTAGACCATCCTGTCGGTGGTTTAATTACTTGGTAGTATGCTTAGATTAGTAAGGAAGTTGATTAAAATGCCATGAACTGCAAGTTCTTGTTTGCCCTTTCGGTAACTGGTTCAATGCATTTAGTTGTGGTAATTGATAAATTGTTCTTACTCGTGTATGGGTTCTTTTCTTGTGTGCTCTAAGAAACCCTAGCGATTTAAATTTTAATATATATGTGATGGAGACTGAGAAATGAGCTAGTGCATGATCTTGATAGTGATATGCATGTTATTAATATTTGCAATTTCCACAGTTGTGAGCATTCTAGGAAATACTCAGCCTATGACTGCCATGATGGTTTTGAATGGGACTAATTTTAATATTTGGAAAAAAACTCTATTGTTGAATCTGACAATAATGAAGCTGGACTTGGCTTTGAAGATTGATCTACCAGAGAAACCTACTAAAGCTATAACTCCTGAGGCTAGACAGTTGCATGAAAATTGGGAATACTCAAACAACTGTTGTATGATGTTACTAGAGTTAATTATGTAGAGGATTCTATTTTTGCTTGCATTCCCAAAGTTGACAATGCCAAGATACTTTTTGAGAAAATTCGTAAAAAGTTTACAAAGTTTGATAAAAATGACAAGCATCACTATTTCAATTTATTGAACTCAATGATGTATGATGGGGTTAGTGGAGTAAGGGAACATATTTTGAAGCTTTCATCATACTATCAAAAGCTCAAATCCATCAAGACTGATCTTGGTGAAGATTATCTGACTTGGTGCATTATGAATAGTCTTCCTTACCAATTTGACTCTATCAAATCAAGTTATAACACTCAAAAGGTTGAGTGGTCTTTGGATGAAATGACTGCGATATTGGTAAAGAAGAGGATGACATCAACAGAAATATGTCAAGGTTTGTGGCCATGGTTACTAGAAAATGAGATAAACCTTTTAAGACTTTCCCTAAGAAGACACAAGGTTTTAAGCCCTTTAAGAAGAATTTTTCAGGTACCAATCCAAATTTCTATAAAGGTAACTCTTCTAACAGAGGTGGAAAGAAAGAATTTTTTGATGGAAATTGCAGTTTTTGCTACAAACATGGACACAAGAAAGTAAATTGTTGGAAATTCAAGATTCAACAAGAGAATAAAGATAATTTTTTTATGCTAGAGGGTAATATGATTGAAACTAATATTATTGATGTGCCTATAAATACTTGGTGGTTAGATACAGGAGCAACAATTCATATCACTAATTTATTGTAGGAACTGACAAGCCAAAGGAAACCAACCCATCTTGAGCAGTATGTTTACATGGGAGATAGCTTAAGAGTTAGAGTTGATGTTTTAGGAGTAGTCAAGTTGAAATTAGCTACTAGACATTTTGGAGTTGAATAATGTTTCTTACATACCTTCAATTAGGAGAAATTTAATTTCTATTTTAGTTTTGGACAAAGTTGGTTATGGTTTTTATTTTTGTGATGGAAAGGTTATTTTATATAAAGGAAAAACTTTGATTGGACATGGTATTTTATATGGAAATTTATATACACTTGACTTATTTGATATGGCTTTTGTTGATTCCTGCATTAATGCTATTGTTGCTCCTACTATTGCTCCTAAGAGTGCTAGAATAGATGAATGTTCTTCTATGTTGTGGCACAAACGCCTTGGTCACATTTCTAGACAGAGATTGGAAAGGTTAGTAAAGGATAATATTCTTTCTAATGTTGATTTTTCAGATTTTTCCACTTGCGTTGAATGTGTTAAAGGAAAATTAACTGCCACGGTTAGAAATAGTAAGATTGGAATATGTGATAGTGTTTTGGATTTGATACATACAAATATTTGTGGTCCTTTTACTCCATCTGATTTAGGAGGTTGCATATATTTTATTACATTTATTGATGATTTTTCTCGTTATGGATACATTGAGCTTATACATGAAAAATCACATTCTTTAAGTGCCTTTAAGGACTATAAAGCCAAGATAGAACTTCAAAAAAATAAGAAGATAAAAGCTGTTAGATCTGACAGAGGTGGTGAATATTATGGAAAGTATGATGAGACTGGTAGGAATCCTGGTTCATTTGCGAGGTTTTTGCAGGAATGTGAAATTGATGCACAATATACAATGTCTGGTACTCCTTAACAAAATGGTATTGCTGAAAGAAGAAATTGCATGCTTTTGGATATGGTGTGGTGTATGATAGCAAATTCTAATTTGCCAGATTTTTTGTGGGGTGGAGCTTTGAAAATTGCAGCATATATTTTGAATCAGGTGCCAAGTAAGTCTGTTCCAAAGACTCCATATGAACTGTGGTCAAGAAAGAAACTAAGTTTGAATCATTTTCGTGTGTGGGGTTGAAAGGCTGAGGTAAGACTTTATAATCCTCAGATAAATAAATTAGATCCTAAGACAATTAGTGGTTATTTTATTGGATATTGTACAGGATCTAGAGGTTCCAGATTTTATTGCCCATCTCACACTACCAGAGTTGTTGAATCAGATAGGGTAGTGTACTTCGAGGATGAAACTGGTATTGATACTACTCAAGCACCAAGAGAGCTTGAATTTAGAGAGGAAAATGTATCTATTCCAATTTCAGATGTTTATATTCTGTTGATGATAATCAGACAAATGAAGAACCAATAGTTAATCAAGATGAACCTATGGAAGATGAACATGATGTTCAAGATGTAGCTGTTGAAGTTGAAAAAGTGCCTCTGAGAAGGTTACAAAGAGCTCGTAAGGCTGCTATACCTGATGACTATGTCGTTTATTTGCAAGAACATGAATTTAATATAAGTGACGAGTCAGACCCAATCACTTATCAAGAAGCAATTGACAGTTCACAATCAAGTCTTTGGCTAGATGCAATGAATGATGAGATGGCATCCATGGCCCAAAATAAGGTTTGGGATTTGGTTGAGTTACCAATGGGATGCAAACCTATTGGTTGTAAATGGTTTTTTAAAACCAAGCTTGACTCCAATGGACAAATAGAAAGGTATAAGGCCAGACTTGTGGCTAAAGGATATAGCCAGAATGAGGGAATTGAGTTTTTAAGGAAACTTTCTCGCCAGTTTCTAAAAAAGATTCTTTTAGAATCATAATGGCAATTGTGGCTCATTCTCATTTGGAGTTACATCAGATGGATGTTAGAACTGCTTTTCTAAATGGAGACTTATATGAAGATATTTATATGGTACAACCAGTTGGCTTCCAGGAGGTTGAGAATGAACACATGGTTTGTAAGCTAAATAAATCTATTTATGGGTTGAAGCAGGCCTAAAGACAGTGGTACCTCAAGTTTGATGAAGTGGTTACGAATAATGGTTTTAAGGAGAACATTGTGGATCAATGTATATACTCAAAGGTCAGTGGGAGAAATTTTATATTCATGGTTTTATATGTTGATGACATATTGCTTGCATCTAATAATTCTGACCTGTTAATAGAGACTAAACAAATGTTGTCAAACCATTTTGATATGAAAGATCTTGGAGAAGCTTCGTTTGTTTTAGGCATAAAGATTCTTCAAGACAAGACTAATGGTGTATTACAGTTGTCTTAGAAAGCCTATATTGATAAGGTTTTGAAAAGGTTTGACATGCTTACTAGTTCTCCTAATAGGGCTCCAGTATCAAAAGGTGACAAATTATCTAAGGATCAATGTCCCAAGGATGGAAGTGAAAAAAGAATGATGAGAAAGAAACCATATTTTTCTGCAGTTGGCAGTTTGATGTATGCTCAAGTTTGCACACGGCCAGATATTGCTTACATTATGGGTGTGCTTGGCAAGTACTTGAGTGATCCCGGTCTTGCGCATTGGCAAGCAGTCAAGAAGGTATTGAGATATCTTCAGTGTACTAAAGATTACATGTTGACATATCGGCGCACCAACTCTCTTGATGTAGTTGGCTATTGTGCTGCTAATTATAATGGTTGTGTGGACAATATGAGATCCACTACTGGGTATATTTTTGTTATGGCAGGAGGAGCTGTGTCTTGGAAGAGTTCCAAGCATAGTATAACAGCGTCCTCAACTATAGAGGCAGACTATGTGGCGTGTTTTGAGGCAACTGGTAATGCAATTTGGTTGCAAAATTTTATACATGCTTTGGGAGTTGTTGACTCCATTCAGAGGCCAATAAAGATGTAATGTGATAATACTGCAGCAGTGTCTTTTTCTAATAATGTTAGATGTACATCTGGGGCTAAATTCATCAAAAAAAAATATTATAAAGTAAATGATGAAGTGACAGAGGGAACTATCTCTGTTGTATACACGCCTACTAGTGACATGTTAGCAGACCCACTAACGAAAGGTTTGGATCCAAATGTTTTTCAGAAGCATGTATCTCATATGGGAGTATTGAGCAACTGAGGCTGTATTGAATTAGTGGGAGTATTGTAGTCTGTCTTATAGAACATGTCGTTGATTATTGATTATTGCCTTGTTAAGCAATATGAGCATTTAAGTGGATTATTATTTGATATATTTATGCGATGTGCACATTCATTATTTTCTATTTGATATGTTTTGATTGAGATGTTTGATCTCTATATATGTGTTGGTTGATCCACTAGTGCAATTGTAAATCTCTGGCACCTAGATTGTGTATATTTGTGAATCTTGTCGATACACTATATGCATGGTTGAAATGGTGATAGTTATTGTTTGAGATTTACTGATATTGAATCTCTGTGATCTAGGTTATGTGTATTGTTATACCCTGTCGGTATACTATATGCTTAACTGAAATGATCATTGGTGTTTGAGATTCTGCGGTAACTGAGTATTAAATTATGATTGATGATTATGCCTTCCAAGTGGGAGATTGTTAGAATAATTATATGTGGACTGGACATAATCAGATGGACTCACTTACTGGGCTTCTGTGTTTCCAATAATGAGATTGGAGACATTGATTAATAATAGATAAAGAGGCCCATTGAAATCTCTCTCTCTTAATTTTTTGGTAGGCCCATTAGACCAAAGGAACCTAGTACCTCTATATCAGTAAAATCTTATATAATTGGACTCATCTCTATTTTAAATAAATATTATTATATTTATTATTATTATTTTGTGGGGGTTATAAATATGATATGAGAGCCACTATTTTACATACGTATTATTATTTTGACCTAGAGAGAATGAGGCTAGGTTGAGAGAGCAGATTTCATAGAGATCTCTTAACATATTTATTATTTTGCAGTGATCAATGGCAGAAAGCAATCAAACATCATGAACATCAAACCAAGCACTTAATCAATCAATGGTGAACGGTACGTTTATAGATTTACGTGCTATTGAATCACATGAAATATATTATTTTTAACAAAAAACACCTACCCTTAAATTGATTTTTTTTTTAAATTATTTGCTTATCGATTTGAAGTTAGATATTATAAATTTATATGTCAAACTACATAATACTTAAATTATTAGTTTTTTTAACCCAAAACTAAGAATATATTAAGATAAAAAGCAAGAAGAATTAAAATACAATAACTTGAAAAGTCACAGAGGTCCTCAGACATCCAAAATTGCTTGACACTAAGACTCAAAGCCTAGCGAACAAACATATGAAGCATTTTATTACACTCCCTAGGAGAATAACGAAATGCACATCCAAAATACTATTTCTAAGCTCCAAAATCATAACGGTCCCTTCAATAGCTAAACCCCTCTCCTTGTTCACCATTTGGATGGCGTTGAGGCAATCTAACTCCACCACATAGTTAACCAAGTCTTTTTCAGACAAAATAACAAATCATAATAGATAGTCATTAATTCAGTAATTAAAAGAATCTACATAGAGAGGTATTGGATGGATACTGCTACCAAACATTTACCAAGAACATTAGACACCACAAAACCAATTCCCATCTTTATGTTGTTGCAGTCTATAGCTCCATCTGTATTGAGCTTTACCAAGCATGAAGTGGACTCTCCCAACTTATAACTCTTGGCATAGGGGCTGTTACTTCATTCTGAAAATTAGCAATGTAAAACTCATTACAAAGGGTCAGCTTGTTGAAAAACTATCCTTGCTAATTTAAGCCCTCTGCCATGTAAAAATATGTTGTGTTGGTACCACATCAACCAAGAAATATAAGTCACCAGACTCAATTCATCTAGCTTCAAAAACATCAAACACCAACGGATAAAAATAACAAAAGTAGAAAAATTAGAACCTGACAAAAGAGACCAAAACTTAGATTCCTTCCAAAGTAGCTTAGCTTTTCCACACAGCCAAATAGCATGAATGGCACTCTCATTTTTTATATCAAAAATAAAATATCTTTCTTCCTTAGCAATCTTCTTCTTTTCCAAAGCGCATAACAAGATATAATATCCCGACAAGCTCTCCAAAATAATAATAACAAATGTGGCACTTGCATCTTCCAGATACCTTGATATTAATCATCTTTCCGATTACTAGCAGACGTATCCAAATTCTCTTCCCTTAAATGTTGTTGTCGAGCTATCCAGTAACTACTCTTAACCGAATAACACCCGTCTTTAGAAAAATATCATATCATCACATCTAGGGCATCCAGCTCCCATAAGAGGAATGCTCAATATTACACTCGTTTCTCTATAATAAAAGAGTTACAGATAAAAATATAGTAACAAGAATCAGAACACGTATAATAATAATTAAGAGTATTGGGGTTATTTAATTCTACACATAATAATCAATTAAATAAAGCCATATGTTTTTGTGATATGATAACGATAGGTACGTTCTCCTGTAAATATTAATAATTAAATATAATGCTCAATGAAACTGATATTATTACCTAATACCTACCATTAAAAAATAATGTCTTCAAATTGATTAAATTTCTATGCTCCTCACCAATAAAAGGGCATGCATAAGCCTCTTATTTTCTATTTAAAGATTAAAAACCAGTCTTATTTGCAAGGGTTAAAAGCACTTCATTTCTTTTTTAATTCAATTTTGTTTTAAATATTTGGCACTACAATTAATATACTTTATTTTGTAAAAAGTTTCAATGTAGTCTAATTGAAATTAAATTTGACCGAATTTGTTAAATGGAATCATGTGCACCTCATGTGACTCCTAATTTTTTTTTCAAATTTTCAATTTCCAAAAAAAAAAAGTCAAAACAACATCATTTTGATTACCTTTATCCTTCGATCGAACCACCCACAGTTGCTGCCATTTGCGACGAGTAAATAGTCATAACCCATCCCAAAAAACTCAAAGATGTCTCGTCATGGTAACTTTGTGGATTGATCTCGCTGGAAAACTGCTATATATTGACTTGCAAATTTACAGTCAAACCAACACATGTGACGCCATCTTCCATTGTGAATGGAGCATCGCTGTCAATACCAAACAACGGCCTTTCACCGATCTATATCAAAGCCATTTTCATGCGAAAACGAAGAAGACCTAGGTTGATTTTTGTCAAACCACCACATGCAACACCATCTTCCACTATGAATGGAGCATCACCATCGGTACCAAACAACGGCCTCTCATCAATCTATATCAAAGCCATTTTCAACCCAACACCATTAAAAAATGGTCAAAACGTCAGGTAAAAACCGACATTCTAAGGGTTTAAGACAACGGACCCAAAACGTAGTGCAAAGAGGCCTCATATATATCAGTAACAAAAATGACGGTTATAAAATAGAGTACTTACATGACCATACCGTCATTTTTAACAATGCTAGAGCCATCTGGCATGCCACGGGGCAAAACTATAAACAATGGGCCATTATTAGGAACCGACAAATATAGTGTTCCATGTGGCACGTTAAAACGACTGTTCAATTGAAACTTATAAACGTTGGTTTAGACTAAGTCCGTTGTTTATAATGTCATGTTAAAACAATGGTGTATTGCATGAATCAACGTTTATAAATTAGTGTATAAATGTGGTTCTAAAACAAAGCCCATCGTTTATAGTGTCTTTTTTTTTTTTTAATTCGATTTTCAGTATATTCGTCAGTTTGATTTAAGCCCACTATATTTAATATTCTTATTTTTATTTTTTTCCCTACAGCTTTTATATATTAAATAAATTTATTTTTAATAAAATTTTACTTAAAAATATATTTTCAATTACAAAAAATAATCACTAATAAAAAAAACTATACAAATAATAAATTTATTTACATTAAATTATACAAAATTGTAAACAATTCTAATTAAAATAACATTACTAATTAAACCAAACAAATAGTGTCATACATTTATTTAACTACTCGTACTCATCTAAATTTTTTAAAGGATTAGAAATTCCTTCAAGNAATTTTTAAACTGTACATAAAAATTAAACAAATAATATTAATGCATTAATAAACATATATTTTAAACATAAAATTATATATAAATTTAAAATGATACTAAAATTAGACTTATAGTAGAATATAACTAAGACTGTGGTGTTGATAAATTGATGTTTATTATTTCTACTCATCATCGTGCACACATAATATACACACTCATGATGTGGCGGTTGCAATGGTGTCTACAAAAAATTAAATTAAAATATTAATATACACAATTTCTAATACTCTAACATTAATGAAATAAATAATTAATGTATTTTACATTTCTACATCACCAAATCAATGTTTTATTCTTCGACTTTTGCACCTTATTTCATAATGTCCAAGCTCTATATATGTATCATTTTATAAATTAAAAAAATAGTTAAAAACAAATTTAATTACTAAAATTGACTTACTTATTTTATAAATTAACTTACTTATTTATTAATTGCTTGAAGTCATCTCAAGTTTTGGTATTGGCAAAATCAAAAAACCAAGCATACCCCTTGTACGAATCCACGATACCAAGTGTCTAATGAACACTATTATAAAATACAACATTAAAAATTTGCAATATACTATGTATATATTTATGAAAGTAATAATAATAATGCATATAATTAAATCGTATCGACAATGAAATGGAATAAACCATATCCTATTGAAGTAATAATCAGCTTTCCACTGTCGATCCAATTTATCAGCTTGGAAAGCCAACATATCAGGTCCAACAATCTTCACAACACATGGATAAATAAAACCAAACAACATAATCTTTGCAGTGCAGATCATATCTTCATATAGCTTCCTACAAGAAAAAATCATAACAAGTATAATTAAAGTTGATTTTAAAAATCAAATAAATTATAACTTCAAATATTAATCCTCACTACTTCATATATAGCATCTGACAAAATATATTGACATCGTCATGTGTCAGCATTGCATGATGAGAATTGCCTTTCATCTTTCTCCTCAAGTTGAATTGAAGTTGCATGACACCTGGTTGATTGAAGAAGGTAGCAGTCACCATCTTCATCAATCTCAGCTTCGAGGGCAGGTCAGTGGTGAAAATTTCACATTGACATTCATTGGCCAGTGGAGATGCCGTGAATAACATGAATGTTGCGTACTATTCTAGTCTGAATGAGCTCTTGCCTTGCCTTTTGATGCTCCTTTTGATATCTCCACCTGATAAAATATATAAATTTTAGAAAAACTCTAAAAAATTAACAATCATGATTAACTTAATTATTAAACAACAATCAAAACATAAATATTTACATATTCTTCTGGTAAAATCACTAAAAATCTAGGCTATGGACAAAATGACCCCACAACTTTTCCTACTAATGTAATGTCAAAACATGGAAAAGGTAGAGCTGCTTCAGAGACCAATGGCTCCACAACATTGACACGCACATTTTCATCTCCCAATTGTATCCCATGGCACACTACTTCTGGATCGGTCATATGGTATATCAATCCAGATGCCACTATATTGTTTCTAGTGCATATAGCAAGCTTGCGATGTAGCCCCTGCAAAGTAAATCAATGAAATTTATATTAAAACAACAACTAATTAAATTAAAACAACAATTAATTAATTTTTAGGGATTACTAAGTAAATTTTTACCTCTGCAGGTGTCATGAGATAAGGATCTGGATGTACTGGTGCTGAGGGAGGAGTACTGAGATGCTGCTTTCATCTTCTCAGAAAAATGGCTTTGTAGGGGTCACCTTTATCCTCATAGGAATATGAAATTGCATGAAAATGGAATTGATTTTGACATAAACCAATTTGGTTTGTTGGTTTATTCCAACAACCAAAAGTAGAGAAATTGTTAAAACAAACGTGTTTATTCAGATGGGGTGGTAATTAGATAGTAGCATATTTATATAAAAGACGTAGTGATGACCTTATAGTAAGAACATCTTATATGGCAAGTCATGTCAATCATGTTGATTGTTACATAGAAAAAATAAATTACCGATGAAATTTATAAATAAATTGCAATTAACTCTTTATCACAGTTACTGGTTGATTTCATGCAAATATTACGGGCTGTTACTTTCTCAATTAGTGTTTATTAAAAAACAATCAAAATATATTTAAAAGAGTTAACATTATTTAGATGACATCTTGCCAAATATGATGTACTGTTACCATATGGTCCTTACCATGTCTATACTATATCATAACTGTATATATATATACACACAGTTTTGCTATAATGGAGGATGTCACCCACTACTTAGTAAGGAACACACATCTAACAGTTGCAATGGGTTGTCACCAACTGTAGACGTAATATTATACATATATAGAGAGAGAGTAATGATATTATCAAGTCATCCTAATGAAAAAATCTATTAGGATTATCACTAAAAGTTTATTTTAGTCACAAATATTAAGTTGCCGCCACTGAATAGTCTAGTTTTAGTTATAACAGTTATCAATTTTGTCACTAAAATAGACTTTTAGTGGCAACACTGATGGAAATTCCACCAAGACATCTTGATAATAGTATCTCTCTCACTTTCTCTCTCTAGAAAGAGAAATTTGCTATGAATCCAACTGTGACGACCAGGATCTGGAGCCAAGGTAAGTGTGGGGCACTGGCAGGCTACCTTACTGTAGAGATCGGTGTCCAATCCCATATCGCCCGGGTGTGGAAGGGTGTCAAATGGTAATGGTTCAAATGTAAAGTGAGCACTCTTTTAATAACCAAGGCTTTTTCAGAGCATTTGGCTTCAAAGTTGGAAAGAACTTTAGAGTTAAGTGTGCTCCAGTGGAAGTATTTCTGGGATGGGTGACCCCCTGGGAAGTCTGACCAAAAACTCCATACCGTCTGAAGTGCAGTGGCTAAATTGGAAACAATATTGGTTGGAGAGAGAGTGTTACTGTCTGAAGTGCGGTGGCTAAATTGGAAACAGTATTGGTTGGAGAGAGAGTGTGCCGTTACACAACAGTTAGGCTCCAAAAGCTCCCCAACAAAGATGTATTTTTGTTTGTTTTTTTTTTTGTTTTTCTTTGGGTTTTATAGCATTTGAGACTATTAAATTTAAAAAACAAAAATTAAAAAATTTAAACAAAAGACATCAATATGATATGCTATGGTGTTTTTTTTTTTTTTGTATATTTTAAATTTATAGCATTTAGGAGTATTTGATTAAAAAAATTAAAAAAAAAAAACTTTTGTCAAGAAGCTCCCCAAGAAGGAGATTTTTTTAAATTAATTTCATTTAGACCCTTGACGTTTGGATTAATTACAATGCACTCCCTAATGTTTAAATAATTATAAATAATTGCTATGAGCCCAAAAGTTGGGCTCTGTAAGCTCCATAATAGAGGATCTTTTTTGCTAATTTTTGTTATTTCAATGTGTTTTTCTCATCAACTTTTTTGTTTCTTTGTGATTAGGTATGCTCACAAGCAGATCTGTCGCCGTAAGAATAGTTTGGAAGGTTGTATGGATTCGAAATTTATTCTCGACACTACTAAAGGTTAGTAATGGATGATGAAAATATATATGTCACATACTTTATTCAACTAATTGATTAGGCTTCCGCTGTCTGATTACTTCAATTGGTGTCAGAGTCCCGGTTGAATCTATATATGGTAGATTGAATCCATATTTTCATGTATATATGATGTTTATTAGATATATGACACCTATGATTCTTATATTTATGTTATTTATTATTTTGGTATTATGAATGAATGTTTTGGTTTGGCATTGATCAATAGTAGATTTTTGCTTGTGCATATATATATATATATAATAGGCATAAAATGTTAATGTTTTTATGCCACTTTTTATATTGAATTTAAGCTATTTTATAATTAAATGATAATGAAAAGTACTTAATTATTGTATTTTTCTGTTTTCAGTAAAAGAAAGACTAAAGCCGGAATTACTGTGTTTCTGTTCAACCTTTATTGAGAAAATCATATCTAGAGCTACACTTTGAGGTTTTGTGGGATTTCAGTTGCAAATGATTTATGATTCACTAGGCTTCAATACTGAAAAGTTTCATTGCAATTGGTTTGGCTAATCAGTGCCAGTTTGATTTACAAAATCACTATTTCCAACAGTTGCGGTAGATTTACACCATCTTGGAAAAACTGGAATTTTAGTGCCTTCTTGATATCTAATTTGTGCAAACAAGATATGTTTGGAAATCTAAGACATAGACCTAACTTTTACCATAAGAATCAGTGGATTCGGAGTTCATTTGGTCACCCAAAGTCTACTTGGAATCTGCTTGATGATCATTGAAGATAAAAAAGGAAAGTTCTTTACTTATTTGGACTACATTTGTGATTGGACTGCCATGTCACCACACACCAACCATGTGTTCGAATTTGCCACATCATATGCCACATGGGAGTTCAGATTATTCTAATTTACTTATTGGAATAATTTCTAGGATAAAAGGAAAAGGAATTAGAAATTGATTTTTATTCCTAGAAAGATAAAGAATGTTTCCTTATCTTTAGTGTGGACATGAGACACAAAATACCTCTATGTCCTTAGGGTGGCCGACCATATAGAGAATTTATAGAGATTGAGATTATGTAATATTGTATCTCCTATATTCTCTAGGTTTTAGAGATACCTTAGGGTTAAACCACTCTTAAACCTCTCCTATAAATAGATTGCTACCTTGAGAGTGAAAAAAAGATCCTTTACACAATTCACTATCCCTCACGGCCACAGCAGTCTTTTCCCCTCTCCAGCCGCATATTTCCCTTTCTTTTCCTCCCCATTCTCACAGCAACATTGGTATTTAGTTAGATTTATTATTTAGTTTTTAAGAGCGCAAAGTTGTGCTACACAAAGAGAAGTCCAAGGAGATTCGGCCAACCTTTGGAGGAGTCACCTTGAGGCTTTGATCATAGTTTGAAGAAGCTAAGAAGAGAAGATTGAAGAACCAATTTCAGCAGTCATAAATCTGGATTTGTTTTCTTTTCTCTTATTTTCTTTTTTATTTAAACTATGTTGTCTCTTATTTATTTCATGGATAATTTTGAGATGATGTGTAGCTAATTTTTCTATAAGGATTATGAAGTAACCCTTTTATGACTATTTAGTTTCTAATGCATATTTAAATTCGATTCATGTTTAAGGTTAATATTTTATTGTAATTCTTAATGCTTCCATGAAAAGGTGGATTGATTAAGTATTTATATTGGTTTAGAAATAAGGAGTATAGATATGGATGGGCAATAAAATACATGGTTATAGAAATATATCATGCCTTAGTGACAACTTTAACACGATTTATTGGGTTTGCACGTCTTAGGGTTTAAATTTCCATGTTTAGATTAGAAGTAATTAAACACTTTGTGCTTGCTAGATTAGAATGCATTGAGAAATTAACTTCTAGTCATATATGGTTAAAGAGGGGTTAACCTATGAATCTACAATGCATTAGGGCTAAATGGGAGTATTAGTGGTGAAATCATAATCCTTGTTTCTTAAAATCTGTGAAATCGTACTTGCTGCCTTGTTCTTGTTTTTAATATTGCTTTGCTTTTAAATTCATGCTTGGATACACACAACAATCAAACAAACTCTCTTTTAATTTTCAAAGTTTAATTTACAGTTTATTTAATTTCAATAACTAGAGACATTATTCCTCATGGAATCGATATTGGAATTCTCTTAAAACTCCATTTTATTACTTGTTGATTCGTGCACTTGCGAGTTAATTATACCATAACAATATATATATATATTTTTTGGGATGTGACAAGGAAGCTAATCATAATATTAGGTTTCCTTTTAGACGTTATTTATTTTTTGCAATTTTTAATTATGTAAAAATTTGGATTTTCAAAAATCACATTTAAAAATACCTAAAAAACTATATGATTGCCATTGTTTATCGACTTCTGGACTGATATGGACTACGATTCGAGGTAAAAACATCAAGGACAAAGACTAAACAGAAAGACAAAGACAATGGTTGGTCGAACGCCGCAGGACACCCCCAAACGCACCATACATAAGTGGCTGAGAATAGATTTGATGCCTCTAGCTTCTTAGGGCGCATGAAGCTCTTGAGATGTCTAATTAGGCTAAAATTTTGGCAGTGTCTTCCTCTGGCAATCTGCTATCTGCTTATAAACTTTCATGGTGATCGAAATTTTCTTTAGCAGTTGGTTACTTTTTTTGCAATGGAGGTCAAGAGCGGACACATTAAGGTTTTTAGTTTTTGGGCTTAAAAGCCTAGAAAACCAGTTCTAGATTGCCCATAGCCCATGAACTTGCAAGATCAAGAGAATGGAAGATGTACAAGTTAGGATATCAAGTTGGATTTTGTGTCCCTATTGGTTTGTAATTTCTCTTTCTATGAAACAATAGATTATGGCTTATTTATCATTCAATATTTATAATTGTTTAAATTATATTAATATAACATGTATGTATGTGCTAACATGCCATACAGGGTAGGTGATGCCATATTATTGCACCATATGAGATATATACATATGCATAATAACATTAGTTTTATCTAGAAAATATTATTATGGAAAATTCCAAATTTATTTTTAATAAAATATTGATTGGGTGAAATTTAAAATTAATATTATTAATTTGAAACTTATAGGCTCCATTAAGGATCCAATAATAAAATGATTATGTGAAGCTCCAACATATAAGCATGACCAAATTTTATTAGATTGGACCTAAAATAATTTCAAAGTTTTAATTGAGATTGTTTGGCCCAACATCAAAAATACCTAAATATGAAGAGAATTTTGAAATTTAATTAATGGTTAATATATTTAATTTTAACTATATTAATAAACCTCCCAATGAGACTCTGTTAGTGTTATTAAAAGCTCAAATATTATTGGAGTGATGATTGAATTTTTGAAATTAATTTCCAGTGGTATGTATTAATGTTATTTGAAAAGGCTTTGTCTAAGGAGGCAGGGACTTAAATAGACCTTTTGTGACCCTCTTCACATCTTTCTATAGCTAACTTAGTAGGAGACTATACATATCATGTTCAAAATTTAGTTGTCATATATATCTTGCCCAACGAAAGTTTTTTTTTATGGAAACTAAATTATTGTTACAACAAACATAAGTACCTTAATAGATAAAGGGATCTACATAATGGTTTTATATGTTTATTGTGTTGTTTATGTGTTAATATATGTGAGCATTTTAATTTTAGAAAATGGAAACTTTTGACCCTCTAGTAATAATTTTGATTCAAAAACCTATGGATGGTAGTAAATACAGTCATTGAAAAACCAACCTATTTATAGTTCTTGCATACGAGAAAATCAAGTATGTCATGATAACCTCTAAGTCACAAGAACCCGTTACTAACGCATCTGAGGAAATGAAAAAGAAATATGCAGATTGGCAACGAGCGACTACTACACTTTTTTGTTATATTTTAGCCAGTGTTGCTAATCATCTGTAGCAGCGAATATCTTATCTAGAGTTTGGATCAGAAATGATCAATTTTCTAGATAGGATGTAAGCTAAAAGTAGTAGTTCTTCTAGACAAGCAGTTGTAAGGGCTCTAATGAACATTTGTATGAATGGAGAAAGTGAGCGAGAACATTGTTTTAAGATGATGTCACACATTAGTTGTGCAGCAGTGATGGAGGCTAAGTTGGAACAAGAGATGCATATCAACATGATCTTAAAATCTTTGCATGACAGCTTCAACCAATTTAAAATGACTTATAATATGAATAAGTTAAAGCTTACTCACACTGAGTTGATGCACAAGCTTATGAGTATTGAACAATCTCTTATGAAGCAAGAAAATGATTATCAAACTGAAAATTGTTCTAAACTTAAAAGGAACCTAAGGATGGGAAAAAGAACAAAAAGAATAAGGGAGAGCTTCTGGTTACCAAACCAATTCCAGTGAAGAAGCCGAAAGGAAAGTTTTTCAAGTATGGATAGGAAGATCACTAAAAATAATAATTATCCTAAACCAAGTATAGGTGATTTAAATGTTGGAAAGGCTTGTGTAGTGAAGAATTACAATGATAAATGAATCATTGATTCATGAACAACTAACCATGTTTGTTAGTCTTTTCATTCAAACAAAGCAGCTTTCTCAGTAAAAGACAAAGAAGCTTGAAGTTAAGAAACATAGAAAATGTCTCTATGATGGCAGTATGACTAATGGAGTTATTTTTGAAAATAAAATTTTATATTTTTCAGACTGTTTATTTGTTTTGGAGTTTAAGAAGAATTTAGTTTTTGTTAATTGTTTGATTAAACAAGTATTAAAAGTTCAGATTGATTCATCAATTTCAAGAGTAATGATATTTTTTTTGTTCCAGAGAGTTGCTGAATAATCTTTATTTTACAACTCTTTTGTCCTATAGTGTGAATGCCATAGAAAGTATTGATGATGTGCAACTTTCCTAATTTAAAAAAAGAAAGATTTCAAATGAAACTTATCTTTGCATTTGCGATTAGATCATATTAAACCTAATAGAATTTATGGTTTAGTTTAATGACAAATTTAAAAATATTTTTATTAAAAATAAACTATCAATGACAAAAAAAAAAATTTATCACTAACTTACTTTTACTTTCATTTTAATAAAATAAATATATCTGTATACTATATATTGAAAGCGTGTAGTATCCTCCAAGCCTCACGTCATCACTCTTCACATGATATATGTGAAATTCATTATTAATATACTACCAATTCTATCTAGCAAAGCACAAGATTTCAACATCTTTTTAAACTCAAGCTACCGAAACTTATAATCTTCCCATAATTAATTGTTGTTTTTTCTTCATTATATAATTGTTTGCATGATCACGTTTCTAAAAAAGAAAGTGCTTCCAATCACCCCTTCTTTTATGCTTAATTATTGTTATATTTTTCTTGATAAGAACTTTTTTTTTTAAGGATAAGAAAATATGTTGATTGTCTTTTTGGAAGGTTATTGAATTATTGATTACCGTGCCAACCACTGAATGGATTAATCCTCAGTTCCCAACAAAAAAGAAAATGAACATGAATTAATGTGTATAGTTGATGGACTAACTAAATTAAATTAATTACATGCAAATTGATATTGAAATTTTTATTTCATATAAACGAATTCTACATTAACTAATATAGTTAATCCATCAACTATATATAAATGAATTTAGTTTTAGAAAATAGTACACATATATACATAAAATAATGATCTGTTAGGAATATATTTTCAATATAAAATGGAAATGTGCTAATTTGTTAAGTGTTAAAAATGCTACATTAACTAATAATTTAAAACTAAAAGCTTAATGGGCAAGTGGCAATTCCTTAATACTTGTCACATTACTAACTGATCAAAACTATATACATATATATATATATCTTATATCTTATAAAGGATTGTAGAGTTTTAAGTGGGTTTCCGTTTTTTTTCCATTGTTTTTTTCCAAAAGCGACGTCGTTTCCTATGTTCTTTAAAAAACATTGATAGCAAAAACGACATCGTTTTTTATGTTAGGGATTTCTATCATTCTAAACCATTCAACGTTTTTCAAATTGTGAGAGAGAGAGCGCAAAAGCCAAAACCAAGAAAAGCTCACACCCTTTTGCTCTCTCTTCTTCTCCTTTTTCTTCTTATTGTTTCATAGAATTTCCTTGCAGACACCAAGACGACGATACGAATGTCGACGTCCATTATGCCGCCATAACCCTTCTCCCATATGCCTTTCTCGATCGCGTCTACTCCAAAATCAAAAAGCGAAAGGTAAATTTTATATTTCTTTCTGGCTAACCAAACAATCCAGTTTTTCTTTTTTCCTTTATTTTGGTTCTTTTGTGCAGTTCGTAGGTGACGGAGTATTCTTCACGGAGCTGAATGAACAAGAGAACTGGCTGAAGATGGATACTTTGGTGTTGAAGTTAGGGTTACGCCTATGTGGACGGAGATCATCATTAGGGCCACAAGGACTCAGAACGTTATCGGTTATTTTGTAGCACGCCTCTTTGATAGAATAGATTATCTTTCATTTTGCTTTGATCATATTTCAATTGTGAGTAAATAAAGCAATACAACGTGTTCATGTGCAATTTCTTGTATCTAAATGCAAAATCTTATTTGTCAGCTGAAAAAAAAATTGAATACAAAATGCTGGAATTATTTGAGATTTTAATGTTTGGAGCCGTAAATAAGATGGAAGGTTTTGTATAAAAATTTTTTTTTTAATTTAAAGACAAATTCTTCGTTAATTGAACAATTTTGTTTTTGAAAACCAAAAAAATAAAACAAAATGGAGCAACTTAGTGTTTTTGTTTAGTTTATGCATTTACTTTTGAAATATATATTTGATTATTTACGACTTTTTTAGTTGTAAAGGACACATACAAATGGAGAACATTTTTAACAAAAGTATTGTCAGGTGATGATTTGATTGCTAAAGCATTGGTGAATCTGGATATTGAAGTTATTAATTACAATTTAATACCATGAATATTTGTTTTTTTACATAATATTAATTGTTACAAAACATTTTAGACTAATAAACTCATTTTGTATAAATAACAACTACCATATCCTTGTCCTGTTGTTTGGTTAGTGGCATGCATTAAATATTAAAATATATGATAGCTGGTTATCATTAATTTATTTTTCTTCTGTAGATAAAAGTATAATTTTTGTTCACTAAGATAAATTGGGGAATAGTAAAGGTAATTGTTTTTGGTTTAACTTGTTAAGATGAAATTTAGCTTTCATCTTGCATTTTTTTTATTTATTGTTCAATTAATGGTCTAGGTGAGAAGGGAAGACGAATTAGGAAACTTACATCTATGTTCATAAACTTTTTAAGTTTCCTGAGAACAATGTTGAGCTCTATTATGACAATGTTTAATTTGTTGGTTGCGAAGTTAATATATGACTATTGTTAAGCTTTTTTTGGGGACATGATCTTCTCTAAGTAATTAAATTACTATGTACTTTTTTCGGTTTATGTTGCTTTGTAGAAGTCCTAGTGCCCTCCTGTGGTAAAAAATAGTTTAATTTTAAAATTACTTGAGATGTAAGAATTTGACTTTGGTTTTGGTTTTTATTATGTGAGATGTATTCTTGTAGAATATTTGTGAAATGCATACTGAAATGCAGACCTGATTTGTTTTACAATTGTGTACACTATATGTTTTGAATTAGCATTCATTACACACATCCATTTCCCAACATTTATGGGTCAAGAGTATCCTTAAGAATGTTTATATTAATATTAGGAGTTTTGTTAGTCTCTTTGAATTGTTATTATAATTAGTACTTGGAGTTTGAGAACTTCTACATTTTATGACCTGATGCCTTCTTGTGGTAAAAATAGTTTAATTTTAAAATTACTTGAGATGTAAGAATTTGACTAACACTGGTTTGTATTATGTGAGATGAATTCTTGTTGAATATTTGTTTAAGGCAGACCTGACTTGATCAACATGTGTCTACAATATATGCTGAATAAGCATTCATTACACATCCATTTCCCAACATTTATGGGTCAAGAGGATCCTTAACAATGCTTATATTAATATTAGGAGTTTTGTTAGTCTCTTTGACCTATTATTATAATTAGTTCTTGGAGTTCTGGAACTTTTACATTTTATGATGTCACTGTCGTTATCCTAAACCTAGAGGATAGATTACTTTGATGATGGGTATGACTCTATGCAAAGTAAAATGTTACAAATAATTCAAATACATTCCTTTCTTAATTCCATGTCAGTATTTGATATGAATATCGATACATTTGAGGAGAAGCCATGGAGTTACCCTGGAGTAGATATAACATATTTCTTCAATTTTGGTTTCAATGAGGACAGTTGGTAACAATACTGCAACTCCTTGGTAAATAAATTTAATTTCGTTTTATCTTCTTGATTTGGTATAGTTTATCTCTTCTTAGTTGGCTGGTATAAAGAGATTTTCCTTGATCTTCCAGATCAGTGACCTTGTTGTCTTATCTCCTCTGTTTTCTTTTATAAATCTCATGATGTACTATGGTGCAAGGCATGAACAATTTCATAGGCATTCATTTATACAATGAGGGGTCTCCATTTATGAGTCTTCAAAACATTATCAGGTTAGTTATTCGAATCTTTGTTGGGAATTCAATCTATCATATAATAAGTTCGGTGGAATTAATTTTGGTGTTAATGTCTTATAAGATCTTGTTTTGATGGGAAATAGGTTGATGAAGCTGGAACCAATATGACAAACTTGTTCAAGAAACATGTGATAAAATGCCACAAGTTGAAAATGAAAACTTAGCTTCTTCATCAAGATTTGTGGATTGTGGAAAGAGACATTTAGAGTTAGTATGTCAAAATCCATGGAAATTAAGTTTTCCCCTTCATCCTGGATATGATATTCAAATCCCCAGCTAGAGAGTGACACTTCAAAGCCCCTGTTAGAGAGTGGTGATTCTATTTATCTAATTATGTAATTAAAAGATGAAACTATTTTTGAAATATCAAAAGATGTTTTTGAATTAATATTTTTAAATGCTAATGTATAGATAATATTTATTCAAAAAAAAAAAAAACATGACTTTCATATTTATACATTACCCTAAAAAAATTAATTCAAATTACATCCAAATTTTAATTCAAATTAACAATAGAACAATAATTTTAAAAACCACGTGCAAGGCACGTGGCAAAAACTATTGTATATATATTACAAGCAAATGGGAAGGGGAAAGCTTCTTTATAATGTATGAACTCTAGAAGATGAATAAGCTTTGGTTATGACAATTAATTAATTAAAAAGGTTGGTATAATGTAGTTATACCTACACGAGTAAATGAAAACAAAAATAGAAATAAAAGAATTTAAACCTATCTATTAGCTAGGTTTAAATGGATGTTTAAATATTTTCAGCTTTGAGTCCTAATCTCTTGTTGGATGATATATTTAAAGCAATAAACATTTTTCTATCATTAATGTTTGCTCCATTATTTTTTTTCATATTTCACGTCAAAAAGGTAATGAAAATAACATCCTTAAAGAAACATTAAATATGCTTATAAATTATGCTAGTCTATCTTGCATCGTAAAATTCGAAAAGTATTAGTAAAGACTTGCCCTTCAACGAAACATATTTAATATATATCAAAGAGTGACAAATTAAGCCATTGAGTAATAATTTCGATTTATTTACCAAAAAATAATTTATTTATTTTGACCTTATTTACTCCATCAATCATTTTTTAAAATTATTCATTTATTTTGCTTTTTAAAAATTATATCCACCGTATAAGACATTTGGGCTTCGAGGTCCCCAGTGTCTTTCGTTTTATGGTTGTTTGGACACTCCCTAGCTCTTGACCTACCATTTCACTTTTAGAAACTTTAGTCTCTCTTCCTTCATGTTATTATTTCGTAACGGATTATACTCATGGAAAGATGCATTCTCTTCAAGAGTCTCTGCAATCTTTAAACTTCGGGCCTTCAAGAGATTATGGTCGGTTAAAGTGTTAGTTGGGAATATACTTACAACAAGAAGTTTCAAGAGATTCACTACAACAAAAATAATTCAAAAAACCTGGAAGATGAAGGCGAAGGTGCAAATAGAGAAAATTGAAGAAAAAAATTTCAAATTTGTTTTCAGCTCAAAAGAAGACAAGAACACCATTTTCGAAAGATAACTATGGTCCCTCATTAAGGCCCATCTCATCTTTAAAGAATGGCCAAAAAATACAGCCTTACGGGAAGTCTCATTTGAGTTCACGACCTTCACCATCCAAGTCCATAGATTTCTGTCATCAAACTTTCATGATAGGTCAACACATTAGATTGGAAATATGGTGGGGAAAGTGGCTTAGAACTACATAACCAGCAAATGCGTGGTGGCCCCTGGATATATAAATAGACAACCCACTACCGGCAGGCTTTTTACAAGATAAACTTGAATGGGATAAATGTTGGGTGCAGTTCAAGTATTCGAGGCTTGGGGATTTATGCTAATGTTGTGGAAGGTTGAATCATGTTACCAAAAAATGCACATTTTCTAATCCAGCTACGATCACAACTATTAATGGTATCGTTGCTAAAGTTTATGGCCCGTGACTCAGTGAGAGACTATTGGAAGTCTCTTGCTTGTGAAGCCTCTCGTTGGAGAGCAAGTCCAACTTGTAATCAACGAAGTAGAAATCAGTGGAATGTGAATAACGAGGCTCAAGGGGACAGTTTCCAAACCAATGTTAAAGAGGGTTAAACTTTACTGCAAGAGGACAGTAGAAAATAAAAAACACAAGAAAAAATAATGCATGCTAGAGCCATGTGCCAGAATTTCAATTGCCTAAATAAAACACTAAAAGGCATAGCTCAAAGGTTTTCCTCGACCTCCAAGCAGAGGTGCTCCATCACGTGAGGCTTTCCAATTATGATCCCCAAGCCCAAGTCATTTGGGCCACAGGCTTGATCAATCACATTTCCATTTTTACAGCTCAGGAAAGAAATAGCTTCAGTGGGGTGGGCCTAGACCTTCTTAGCATTATTGGGCTTGGATCATTAAGATAACCAAGGCCAACAGCTTTAAACAACCTAGTTTAAACCTAGATTCTAAGATTTTAGCATCTAAGCGAGCTACCCCAGTTGTGCCCTTGAGAGACATTGTAAGCCTAACTTTTATACAAGGGAGCCTATGCCGGAGAAAAAAAAAAAGAAGTCAGAGAGGATAGCAACCCTAGCATCCAAGTTAATGGAACAATTTCCTAATTTTCCCTAGAAGAGCATACTTTGCCTGCTATAAATTTTAAAGTTGGCCATAACTCAGATAATGATTCTAGTGCTATTGAAGGCATATCTAGATAGTGGAAAAGAGATGCTCGAATATGAACAAATAGTAAACATCTTCATAGGGTGCGTACAGAGCGAGGATAGTCATATAGAAGACCTCAGAATTTTCTCATAGCCGAGGAGGAAAGTCGACACATGCCTTACTGGCCATTGAGATTCCTCTCGTGGAATTACAGTGGCCTCTGTAAAATAGACACTATCAGCATTCTCAAGGGTTTCCTTAAAAATCATAAGCCATATTGCATTTTTTAATGGAAACCAATAGGACTTGATCCACATTTGAAAAGTTCTTCTTAAGGAAAGGTTATCCTAATATTGAATATGTAGATTCCACTAGGGGTGTCAATGGGCTTCTTCTTATATGGAACAAGGAAATTAAAATGGAAGATATTTGAGAACAACTAGCAGAGACAGGAAATAGAGGTTGTATGGGTTTCATGGCACACTTTATTTTCGAGATAATGAGGAGTACTGGTTCTCTCTGGAATATGAAATCCTCATCTGCGAGGCTTTCCGGGTTCTATTGAGGGAGCTTAGTGAAATTTTAGATGGATCAAAGAAAGTGGAGGGTAAAGATATATGGGGTGGAAAGCTATACCTTAAAGATCTATTATAGGCTACATGAGTGGACTTAGGCTTCAGGACAATAGTTATTAGACAACTATTGATGACCAATGAGTTTGATTATTATAATAATGTTTCAGGACTAGAGATATCCCAACTAAACTTAATTGAACGATAGTATAGCTGGAAAGGTGGAGCCTAGAAGATGACTTAGGCAAGGGGACCCTTTGTCTCCTATCCTATTATTATTTCAAAAAAAAATCTTTCAAATTTTTGGAGAAGAAGAGGGAAGTTCAAGGTATTAAAATAAAAAAGAAAATTTTATAAACACCTCTTATAGTTTAGTATAATTTCAAATACGACATCAGGTTCTGAAAATTTTTTAAAATACTCCTGCCGTTAGTGAGATTCTATTAATTTTAATGTTAAAAAGGCAAAATAATCATTACATGTTTTATTTTTTTATTCTTCCTCCCTCCTCTTTCTATCTTCTTCCTCCCTCCTCCATAGTTTTTGCTTAATCACTTTCTCTTTTCTCTCCCCAGTCTTACCATTTATTTTCTCTCTTTTTTCTTCATTTTTTTTTCTGTTCTACTTCTCTCCTCCTTACTCAACAAGAAAAACTTAAAATCTAAATTCCCAGCAAGCAACCCAATTCTTTTCCTCTCTCTTTCTTTGAGTGATATTTCTCTTTCTTCTTCTCTCTCTCTCTCTCTCTCTCTCTCTATCTTACACTGATTTCTTCTCTCTATCACTTTTGCTAGGGCTGGCAGTGGCTTATTCCATTGACAAATATGAGGAAAAATCATTGTTGGTGGGATCCAATATGGATCTAGGTGTGTTTTAGAATTTTTTAATTACTTGTGTTTTGGGTGTCAAAATGTAAATAAAGCAAAAAAAAAAAAAGATAAAGAACGGAAAGGTAGATTGAGATTTCATGGTTTTGCATTTTTTTTTTGGCATTTGGATTCAATTTTTCCTTGTAGAAAGCCTCAGATTTTAAGTTTTCAACTTCTGGGTATTCATTTTTTTTTTCTTCAATTACTTATGTTATGAAAAAAGCAAAGCTTTGGAATTTGTAGGTTTGATTGTAGATGATTACAGAAAGCTCTGGAATTTCTGTGGATGAAGATTTTGTTTTAATATTTTGTACACTATTTAGCATTCATTTGATATTGTAATAATGTCAAACGAGTTTGGAAGCTAATGGAGTTCTATGGTAATTTGAAATCACTATTTTGTTTCTTTGATGGATCTCAATTTAGTAGCTTTTCATTCTTTATCTGCATCTCAATTGGAACTCTTTGCTTTTATTTGTTGCAAAATTTGACGTAGACAGAATTGTATTTTGCACGAAAATTTTCAATTGTTGGTGGATGGCTTGGTTGGATAGCATCAGGATTATATTTTGGTTAATCTTCCTTTCCAGCAATGAAAGGAATGTTTCTTCTTCTTGGATAAAAGTTATTATATCTCTTTTGCTAAAAAATAAAATATATTTTATCCATAAACCTTAAGATTAAACCAAATTAAATAGAAGGTTAATAAGAAGAAAATAAATCAAATGGCTGCTATTTATATATATATATATATATATATTTTCCTTAATTTATATATATGAGGGGAAGATTAATTTAAATTTATATATATATAGATCAAATTTTTAATTTTATATATTTTTGTATTTAATTAATAAAATTTAATTTTATTATTATTTTAATAAAGTCAAGGGTGTTATTATCTTTTTACCAGCTGGCATTGACAGTGTTACATAACTCACACACCGTAAGGAGAGTTTTTAAAATATACGGAATATGTAGGTCTAAGTTGAATTAGGATCTAAATACAGGAGGTGTTTATGAAATTTTCCCAAAATAAAAAAAATGCCCAAGAAGTGAAACATTTACTCTACGTTGATGATCTATTAATTACTTGCAGAGCTAATGAACAAAATGCAGAAGCATATTAGTGTCTAGAGCTTTACAATAGTTGTTGGGCCAAAAGGTTAATGTTGAAAATTCTCACATTCATTTTTTTCAAAACATTAGCTTGAGGATGAAGAAACAGATCAATGAGATTATGGAGATTAAGGAAAGGAAAAATGGAGCTTTGGAGTTTGGCAAGAAAAAGTCCAAGGAGTTTGGACGTTTGAAGGAGAGGTTAATGCCAAATATCTACTTGAACCTTTTTTTACCCTGTACCAAAATCTCCACATAGTGGCATCAAGCTCCTTACAGACACTTGGGGGTAGTTAGATATTGAGTAAATTGGCAAGTCCTAAATAAAAGATTTTACCCAAGTTGCTTTTCGTGCCCTAGACAAAAAAGATTTGGCGTTAACCTCTTAGAGCTCGATTTGTACGCTTAATGGCTTGGGAGGCCTAAGTTTTAGGAAATTTGTTGATATAGATACTACTCTCCAGGCTAAATTAGGAAGGAAGATAGCCAAAGGTGATGGAGAATTTTGGGTGTAGTTGTTGAAAGCCAAATATTTGTTCTTTCATTGCAAGGCTAGACAGAGAGACTTTTTTTATTTGGAAAGGAATCTTGGGGATGAAGCCTTTGATTTGAAAAGTGCCATGCTGCAATGTATGAAATGGAAATAACATCAACCCCTGGAAAGATCTCTAGATATCCTAGATCTAGGGGAAAGTGCCTTATGCAAAAGATGGAATCTGTAGGGGCAAGTTCACTTTGATGGAGGATTTTCTAACTGCAAACTTAAAAGAATGCTACTTTAATCATTTGACAGAGGTGATGGAGTCCGAGAGTGGGGAAGCAATTTGCAGGCTTGAGAGACCCTGGACAGTGTGAATATGCTTTTCTTTGGATTGGAAGCTTTAGTGGTACTTTCTCTATGAAGAGTTGTTCACAAATCATTCAATCTGCAAGTAGAGTTGTAAAAATGGATAGGCTGCACGAGTACAGCACGAGCACGACACGTTAAAATTGAACACAACACGAGCACGCCACGTTACAAATCGTGCATTGTCCAGCACGAAGCACGTAATGGACTGTGCATGGCACAACATAAGTCTATAATGGGCTAGGCATGACACATACACGTGACAGTCCAGACACGACACATGCACGTGACAGACCAAGCACGGCATAGGCACGGTACCTTACAAGCACATAACAAACCACACGGACATACATACTAACAATTTAGACAAAATACAAACTTAGCACAATCCAAACAATAATAAATAATTTATCATATAAAATCTAATGTATAAAGATTTATTTTACAATAATAGGCTATGTGAAAGTACTCTATTAAAATTTAGAGCTCAAAATTGAAATGATGAATTAGTTTATTATTTCTCAAATGTAGATTTAAATTTGAATATTGATTTGGAATAAAATATATAAAAATAAAACTATTAATATTTTTTTATTTTTTAGTTGTAAATACTTATTGTGTTATTTACCAATTAAAAACTAAAATATATTATTTAATTGTTAATTTAATTTATTTTTAATATTTATTTTGAATAATTTTTTATTCAATTATATAATTTATATTATAAAAAATGTGTAAAATATAATTGGCACGGGCACGGGCACAACCTATGTCTGACACGAGCACAACATCTAAGGGGTTGAAATTGATTTAAGCCAAACTTCATGGACTGCAATTGAAATTAACCCTTATTTTTTATTAAATTTCAAAATTTACATTTAAAATTTTGGTCTAAATGCATTTTAGTACCTTTTAAAATTGAATTTGTTCACATAAGGATCTCTACAATTAATTTGTGCAATTGATAAATTTTAATTTGAAAAAAGTTGCACATTTGTCCAATTTAATAAAATTGACAAATTCCATCAACTCATGCATGTAACCCTCAAAATTAACTTCTTCATTTTTTATTGTACAAAAAAATTTTTAAAAAAATTTAAAAACATGAAAGAAATTTTAAAATTCATTTATGACTTTTCTTTTTGTTTTTTTTTTAATTTTTTTGTTTTTGGTACAATTAAAAATGAAGAAACTAATTTTTAAGTAACTTGCTATGCACGTGGCCTCTAAGTTGACGGAATTCATCAATTTTAACTAAATTGAACAAAAGTGTAACATTTTCAAATTACAAGATACCAATTACATTAATTAGTTGTAGAAACCCCTATGTGAACAAATTCAATTTTAGAAAGTACTAAAGTGCATTTAAACCT